>OU343222.1:464028-586237 GCA_910596185.1 Chrysanthemum makinoi | reverse complement strand
GTGATTGCTATCCTAATGGATTCAACATCAAATCAAACACATTTCTCCACAATTTTTTCACTTCTATAAATTGAGAGAGGGTTTTACCATGATCATCCTCGCACCTTCTTCATTTTACTATTATCTAGCAAAGCAAAACCCCGAGTCAAAAATGACAAAATCATCTCAAAACCTTGCAAGAAGGCTGCTAGAATTAGTGTGAGGCCTTTTTAGCCGTTAATCTTAGAAACCTCATAGGAGTCTTCTCCACTCACAATCTCATCTCCCATCCGAGATGATACAAGTCTTACCTTGGCTACGCGATCCCGATCACACATTGTGATCGCCCTCCACCACTACAAAAACACCAACTTCATCCACCCATCCAAACATCAAAAACACCACCGCCACCTTCACACGAGGTCTCAATCTCATTCCTATGGGTTATTTTCCACTCCACCAACTTCACACCATCCTTTCTTGGAGGACTTGGATGACTTGCCCCTCAAGGCAATCATCCGCCACCATTGCCATCATTTTAGCACAATTAGTGGATTGCTCGCCAGGTCGCCCCTCGGTCATCTATTGACCCAAGCGCCCCATTAGGGCCTACACCTCTTCTCTCCACCCGTTCACAAGGCATTCATGGTCCTTTGTATAGGGGCAAATCCCTCCCCGTGATGTCCCCCATCTTGGGCGTTGAGGAGTGTATAATGGGATGTTGATTAAGCTCGAACGGTTATCTTTTATTAGTCAACCACTTGTGAATGGTCAACCATAAAAGTCAAACACTCGGAACAAAATGCAATTAAGTCCAGAGGAGTTTAGTGTTTCCCCGGGTTAGTTAAATCCGGCGAAATGCGATTGAATAGCTAAGCGTAGTGATCGGGTGATATTGAACAGGAAAGGGGTTATGATTGATTACACTAAGGAAATTAAATCTAATAAATACTTTGAAGTCATTTTAATTCTATATATAAAATCGTTTAACTATTAAAACCTAAAGCAGCGTACGTTTCTGAATTTTACGTAAACGTAAAATTTAAAACGTAAATTTAAAAGAATAAAACACCTACGGATATGAAAATGATATTTTTATAATCCTAATGATACAAATAAATTATTGGAAAAAATAAAATTATTTTTAAAACTATTTATCTAATTATTATTAATTAAAACTATTTGTTAATTATTTAAAATGCACTAAAACACAAGAAAATACAAAATTAACCTTGAAAAATGAAATTATAACTTAGAAAAATCTAAAATATTATAAAACTTATTTTAAAACTGAAAATATATTTTTTTAAACTTTTTATGTATTTATTATTAATTAAAAATGATTTTAAAAATACTTAAAAACTAATATTAAATAAGAAAAAGACTAAATAAGCTAGGAAAAATCTGAAAATTTTATGGAAAATCTAAAATATTATACTAAGCCTGGGAAAAATATAAAAAGTTAGATAAGCCCACTAATATTTGAATTTGGCAAATAAGCGGTTTGAATAAGCACTTGAAATAAGCAATAAAGCTATCAAAGCTACCATCAGACTACTCTGACCTAAATCTAACCTAAAATGAGCTCTTTACTGGCCCGATTGGGACCTAAAAAGCCTGGGCTAGAAAAAAAGCTGAGACTAGATTTCAGGCTCAATATGACGGCCTACAGCAGCTACTTTAAGCCCTATTAAGCTAGCTAAAAAAATCACAAATAAACTAAAATACCTACTTAACAACCACCAACCCAGTCAGGTATCCAAAATTTGGTGATTTGAACTAAAAGCGAATCACGTGAAAATTCCACTGCATTTTGCAAAAATCACTTTTTCACTTCTTTTTCTTTTCTTTGAGAAAGCTGACGAGGCCAAAACTGCCTTTTTGCAAGGGTATTTTGGGGATAAAAATATTAAAAATAAACTAAAATACTAGCTTGTAGATGAGCTGGGTGAGTTTATAAGTTGCAAAGGGCGACTTATGAGGGCTTATGATGTGCTAATTAAAATCACCAAAGATCTTGAAACCTTAAAAAGCGAAAGGCGGTCTGTCGATGAAAGCTGTTTTGAGTGCAGGATATTGTGCAAGCTAAACAAGACCAAACCAACTCTTAAGAATACAACTATATGGACTCAAAGAGAACTCGGAAAAGCCAAGGTTGAGGGGCTAAATAAGCTCGAGAATTCTAGCTTGTAGAAACTTTTGAAAGGCGAAAATTGCACAAATGACTTAAAAGCTGTGTTTTCTATCTAAATGACTAAAGATCTTGGCTTATTTATTATGGCTAAATTAAGGCTGGTACAAAGTTAAGGATATTGGTAAATGTACGATGTAAAAAGCTGGTTTAACCCATTTTAACCCAATATGCCAAACACCCCTTTATACAAGTCTGTTGCCAGGTATTCTCAGTAAAACATACAATTTTAAACTATAAGTTCGATTTCTTGATTAACTAACAATTAAACTATAATAAGCAACTTTTAAAAGCAGAAATAAGCGGTAGAATAAGCTATGCTATTTTATGGTTTTATAAGTTTTCAAGAAATAAAGCAAACAATATTAGGCGATAAAACTAAAAATGCACACAAATTGATATAGCGGATAATCACTAGAATAAGCTAATATTAAGCTATGCTACGGTAACATGGAAATTAAGAACAAAAGCTGAAAATTGCTTACAATGATTAAACTACAGAGCGGTCTGAAAAGGACCTAAAAACAATTGCTATCAAAACAAGCTAGAAAACTGAGAATGAGCTTTCACAATGACTTTTCTTAACGACTTCTCTTCCAATTAATTAAACTTGAATAAGCTTAAACAACCTTATTGGAACCATTCAAACAGCTTATAACATGAAAAACGAGCAAGAACAATTTTGGTAGGAAATCTTGTTAGGCCAGAAAACATGAAATTGATTGCTAAGAACACTTGAATTATGGCTGAATTAACTTGTACAACACATGAAATATGAATCGACTAACTTTTACATGAAACTTAAAACACAGATAAATTTTACACTCTGAATGGTCTAAAAGCGTGGAAACACTTGTTCTTTGTGTCTTCTTTCTTCTTTATAGCTATCACTAGTTGCTCTGATCCTTTTTCACGGCCATTGGATGGGTCAAGGTTGATCTCGGATTGATTCTACTTTTGGCGCCAACTTGGTTTCGAGGGCACTGTGGCGTGTTTTAGGGAGAAGCATTTGTTGCTTTAGGGTGAGGTGTAGGAGAGTGGGTAGACAGCTGGGGTGATGAGGTGGAAAGGTGGTGGTGGTTTTGGAGGTGGTGAGGGGAGAGGGAAAGGGAAGCAGAGGAAAGGTGGGTTTGGTGGGAGTTGGCTGGTTTTTGCATTTTATTTATTAATAAGGGAGGGGTTCAAAGGGCAAAAAGGGTCACGGGTTTAGCTTTGGGCTATGGGTATTTTATTTTGGCAGGTTTGGTAGTAGTGTTAATCACAAGGACTAATTTTGTAATATTCTAAAAGTATAGGGGCCTGATTTGACAAGTTTTCAAAGTATCTTAAGGACCTATCTTGCCAAATATGATAAATCAAGGACCATATATGTAATTATTTTCCATTTTAAATTTCCAAGGACTATTTTTGCCAATTTTGAAACTTGAAGGACCAAACTTGTAAATTCTCCAAACTTTTACCCAAGGATCATTTTTGATAAATTTTGATTTTAAAAGGACTTGGGTTGACTTTTATTCCAAAACAAATGCTTGGGGACTGATTTTGTCAAGATTTGAAAGTTGAGGGACTGAAACTGCCAATTATGCAAACTTAGCTCGTTTTCATCTGATTTTAAACATTTTGCATCTGAAACATATAAAATACAATCCTTGGATATATTTTGTATTTTCTTTTGCATGTTTGAGTGTTTTTAAGTGTTTTGGCAGCTCAGATAAGACAAAAATGATGAGTATTTACACACTCATCAATCCCCACACTAAACTATTGCTAGTCCCTAGCAATCTTTTATGAAAATTTAATGGATTTCATCTCTTTACCAAAAGCCATTACTTCTGGAGTAGCCAATTTTTCAGGTTCAAGTAAGAACCTTGGTACAATGATAACCAAATGATTTTGAGCAAATCACCAGTTTGCACGGTTTTGATTTGTCTTACCAGAAGCCGTTTGCTTCTGGACTAGCCAACTCTTAGATAAAATATCTTTGGTGAGCCGATTACCAATTATGGATTTCCAACTGCCTTTACCACAAGCCATAAACTTGCGGGCTAGCCAACTCTTCACTAATTAAAGATATGGTGAGTTGAACACCATACAATTTTGGGCAAATTGCAAGCCGTCAACGGTTTGAGATATCTTTACAAGAGCGTTTGCTCTGGATTAGCCAATCATTTAGTTTATTAGACATGGCGGACTGATAACCGTAAGCTGAGTAAGTGCAAAACACTTACTCCAAAAAAATTTTGGCCAAAAATGGGGGAATTGGGTGGTATAATTACATGATAAAATCGTGAGAATTCCCCCCACACTAGAAATGAATATTGCCCTCAATATTCAAAGTACCGGCGGTTATGCCGAAACATAGAACGTAAAAGGGAAATACTACGGCCATTATTTTTGTGATGATTTTTTTTTTTTTTGATGAGAACTTATATACAACAGCGGGGGGCAACTCCCCCACACTAGGGTGGTAGAAAGTAGAAAGTGAAATATGGGTGAAAACCCATATTGTGTGCTACTGTTTTTGATTCCCGAGTCACTAGCTTGACTCGATCCCCGCATTCATTGGTTCATGGGGAAAGTTTGTAGATCCGGGACAACCACGGGTGGAATGTCCTCTCCAAAATAGTGCTTCAATCGATGACCATTCACTTTAAAATTTGGACCATCGGTTTGAGATAACTCAATGGTTCCATAAGGAAATACTTTAGTGATGGTGAATGGTCCGGACCAGCGGGATTTTAGTTTTCCTGAGAAAATCTTCAATCTTGAATTGAAAAGAAGGACTCGATCACCGACGTTGAAAACGCGGTTCTTGATTTTGGAGTCATGAATCTTCTTTGTCTTTTCTTTGTAGATCAAAGAGTTCTCGTATGCTTGATCACGGAGTTCATTTAATTCATTCATTTGAACTTTCGGTGATCACGGTATGTCTGAATATCGAAATTGGCATGTTTCAAGGCCCAGTATGCTTTGTGCTCAAGCTCAATCGGCAGATGACGCGCCTTTCCGTACACAAGCTTGTATGGAGGACACCCGATGGGTGTTTTATAAGCTACGGAAGGCCGAGTGCGTCATCTATTTATCCGACCAAGAGCCGCGGTTTTCGCCTACTGTCCTTTCTAGAATTCTTTTTATACCTCGGTTGGAAACTTCCACTTGCCCACTTGTTTGGGGTGGTACGCAGTAGAGAGACGGTGGGTTACACCATACTTTTGCATGACTCGATCAAATTGGTCATTGCAGAAATGCGTACCACGATCACTGATTATAGCTCGTGGAGTTCCAAACCTAGCAAAAAGAGATTTTAAGAATTTCACAACAACTCGGGCATCATTGGTAGGTAAAGCTTTCGCTTCAACCCATTTTGACAAATAGTCAACGGCCACGAGTATGTATTTGTTTCCTCGAGATGATGGAAATGGCCCCATAAAGTCAATGCCCCAGATGTCAAAATCTCACACACTTGAATGGCGTTTTGCGGCATTTCATTTCTTTGTGAGATATTTCGTGGCGTTGACAAGCGTCACAGTTTTTGAAATTCGTGGGCATCCTTGTAAATCGTGGGCCAATAAAATCCAGAATCAAACACCTTCTTGGCAGTGTAGTTTGGACTATGATGGCCCCCGGTGGGTCCAGCATGGCAAGCTTTGAGAATGTCATAGCTTCTGTCCATAAACACCCGTCGGATGACTTGATCCGACAGATTTTGAATAAGTAGGGGTCGTCCCAGAAGTAATGTTTAACATCCTTGAAGAATTTGTTCTTCTGTTGGGTCGACATTCCTTTCACTATGAAGTTACCCGCATGGTAATTTGCAAAGTCAGCAAACCATGGGGTAGAGAGTCTCGAAAAGAAACCACAATGAGTGTTTCGAGAGGAAATGTTTCGTTTATTTCCTTTTTCTCGAACACATCCTGGTGAGGGTTTTCTAGACGGAACAGATGATCAGCAGCCGGGTTCGGCTCCTTTTTTATCACGTATAATGATATCAAATTCTTGCGGGAGGAGAACCCAACGGAGCAATCTCGGCTTTGCATCTTGTTTTGCAAAGAGATATTTGAGGCCGAGTGATCCGTATACACCACGCATTTGGTCAAGATTAGGTATGGCCAAACTTCAAACGCATACACCACGGCTAGTAGCTCTTTTTACGTGGTGGTGTAATGGGTTTGAGCTTCAATCATAGTCTTACTCGCGTAGTGGATAGGCTGAAAATGCTTGGTTTTACGTTGCCCCAGGACTGCAGCGATAGCAAAATCACTTGCATCGCACATGAGTTCAAAGGGTAAATCCCAGTCGGGGAGCGAGAATGGGTGCCCGTAAGCTTTTTCTTCATTGTTTCAAAAGCTTCGATGCACTCAGGTGAGAAGATAAAAGGAGCATCCTTCTCAAGGAGATGAGTCATAGGCCAGGCGATTTTAGAAAAATCTTGTATGAATCTGCGATAAAACCCGGCATGACCTAAAAAACTCCTAATACCTTTGACGGTAGTAGGATGAGGCAATTTAGCAATGACATCCACTTTCGCTTTGTCAACCTCAATCCCGTTTTTGAAATCTTATGGCCTAGGACAATTCCTTCCTTGACCATAAAATGGCTCTTTTCCCAGTTTAGACAAAGATTGGTGTCTTCACACCGTTTGAGCATTTTTTTCTAAATGGGAGAGACATGTTTGAAATGAGTCTCCAATGACCAGAAGTCATCCATAAACATTGCTTTCCCCCGATCATGTCGTGGAAAATTGCCATCATACATCGTTGAGCGTGCTGTAGGGCGCTTGCATAGGCCAAAGGCATACGCCTGAGGCAAAAGTTCCGTATAAGGTGTGATGTGGTCTTTTCTTGATCCTGAGGATCAATGGGGATCTGAAAATACCCCGAGAAACCATCTAGGAAAACAATAGTATTTTCCTTGCTAATCTCTCGCATTTGGTCCATGAAGGGTAGAGGAAAATGGTCTACGGGTGGCTTCGTTTAACTGCGATAGTCAATACACACACATCCGTAACCAATCGAGTTGGAATTAACTCGTTTTCTTCATTGTGACACAGCTTATGCCACCCTTTTGGGAACAGGTGGATGGGACTGACCCAAGGACTGTCAGAGATTGGGTAAATTAAACCGGCATCAAGAAGTTTGAGAACCTCCTGTTTGATAACCTCATGGATTTTTGGATTTACTCGTCTTTGTTGTTGAAGCAAGGGCTTGAAGTCATCCTCCATCAAGATTTTGTGAGTACAAAACTTCGGGTTGATACCCTTGATGAGGAGAGTCTCCAAGCAATTGCTTGCTTGTGCAACTTCAAAACCTTTATCGAGAGCGTCTTTTCATCTTTAATCAAATCTCGAGCAATAATGACGGGTAATTTATCATCACCCTCAAGAAATCCATACTCGAGATGAGGTGGTAAGTCCTTAAGTTCGACTTCAAATTCTTCGTTTTCTCAACTGACTTGACTTCCTTGTTATGAAGCTCAACGGGAGGGAGTGGAGGAGAAGTGTCCTGATTTAACAACTTCTCAAGAAGAAGAATATCTCCCCTCAGTTAATCTCATTGTTATTAACCCCATCTGGAATTGAATCACTAGTGTGGGGGATTGATGATGGATCATCATTGAGCAACTTCTCAAGGAGAAGAATGTCCCCCTCGATGTCAATTGGAGCGTGATCAATTTCCCATGAAACTGAATCACTAGACAAGTATGCTTCAATCTCTTCCAAGATGGTGCTTTCCTCAAACGAGTGAGAGAAGGGAAAGGTCGGAAATGATAGGTTGAGAAGATGTGGTGGGATCCCACCACGAAATTATGAGAATACCCAAGAAACTCTTGAGAGTACTCCTCCGGCAATATCATTACATCTATTAGGTTAACGATTGACATCATAGTTTGAGGAGTACCTCGAAGTTTGATCGAGTTAAAGGTAACGCTTCATCACCCACCACGTAATGTGATTTCATGCTCAAATACATCAATAAGGGCATGGCCGTCCTTAGGAATCCTCGCCAAAAATGAGAGGAACACTGTGGATCAGATCGAAATCCGCGACTACAAAGTCAGCTAGAAAATGGAACTTTCCTACTTTCACAAATACGTCCTCGGCAATGCCAAGTGGACGGGATATTGAACGACCGCAAGCTCGAGAGTCATGCATGTAGGAGTAAGGTCGGGAGAGAAGTTTCTTCCATACTAAATGAGCATCGGTTAATGCTTGCACCAAGATCGCTAAGGCAAAGCATTCAACCATTCACGGAAATACACAAGGTAAGAGAAATTTTCGGGATCTCCAAGCTCTCGGGAAGCTTCTTCAAGATAATGCTATAGCTTCGTTTAGTGGAGTTTAAGCCATCTCAAACAGTTTTTCCTTGTTGCTTAACAATTGTTTGATTGTTGATGCAAACTTGGGCATCAGAATGATAGCATCGCCGAAGCTGATGTCAAAGTGTAGTTCTTGAAATATTTGGAAGAACTTTTCCATTTGTTGAGTAGCTTTCTCAGCGAGCTTCGTTTCATTTAAACGTGATGGGTAAGGAATAGAATATTTGGGTTTCTGGTTTTCAACCGAGATGTCATGTAAAAACAACTCCTGGCTTAGACTTGGGTTTCGGACAACTTGAGGTTGACATCGTTGGTACCTCAGTATTAGTAGGAAGTTCCTTGTCCTTTGTAGCCTCATGTTCACGTTCCACTACCTAGGAGAAAGAAGTGAGGTAGGAGGAACAATGGGTCCTTCGTATGATACACCACTTGTTGTGATCGCTTTAAGCTCGCCGCCCTTGGGTTAGCGATAGTGTGTTTTGGAAGTTTTCCTGAGCAGGGTTGATCATTTAAAGACTTCTTTAGTTCAGCGATTCGAGTGATCAACAATCTGTTTGTCCTCTTGAGACTTCATGAATTGTTTTAAAAGCTCATGGATGTTGATACTGGAGGAGGTGGAGGGAAATTTTGAGGCCGTATGTTTTGATTATAACCTTGTTGTTGAAAATTCCCTTGGTTAGGATTCACATTTCCTCAAATTGATTCCCTCGATTGAAATTGTTTTGATTAAAGTTTACTTGATGTTGGAAACCTTGATTTGGTCCGGGATAGAAATTACCTTGGTTTTGATAACCTTGGTTCATTCTAGGTTGGTTGATTCGGTTTTGCATGTTAGGATTTCGGTAAAAACCGGGTGGTCCCTGATAAGTATTAGCACGGTAGTTTGGTTCATTTTGAGGACGGTATTGATCACCTCCCGATGTGTGAAGTACCGGCTATAGCATTACTCAAATGGACTACCATCTGTGGGTCATGTTGTAGTATGCATGAGGCCACCAAGTGACACAGCACTCGACTTTCTTCACTTCACCATGTGATGGTGTTTGTGTGAAAGTGACTTTCTTTAGGTTAGCAAGAACCAAAAGCTGAATAGCATCCGTGAGTTTACAATCTTAGCATCGGGCTAGATGTACTCACGTGAGATGAAGTATTAACGTTAGCGAGACCGATATGTCTTTGTTAAATGCAGGCGGACAGGACTTGTTTTCTATTATTTGCAAGGCTTTTTGTGGTCTTGCTGCCAGAATTACACCTCCCGCGAGGCATTTAAAGAGTCTTGGTCACTTGGCTCGGACCATTGTAAAAGTATCCATTTGCATTAATTCTAAAACCATGATGCGGACACTTTCGGAGCAACTCGTTGTAACGATCCCATGCCTCACCGAATGATTCATCAAATCTTTGAGTGAATTTCATTATCTCATTCTTAGACTTGTAGTTGGGATGGAGGATAGAATTTGTTAACAAACTTAGTGACTAAATCCTCCCATGTCTCAATGGAACGAGGGGTTGTTTCTCAAGCCAAATCCGGGCCTGTCCTCCAGGAATAAATAGAAGAAGTTTAATTGCTTCATGTGGGACATTCTTGTATTTGATGGTCGATGCAATCTTGTTGAACCATCGAATATGTATGAGGGTCGTCCCCGCCAAAACCATAAAATTGCTTGGGGTTACAAGATTAAGCAACTCGTTTTTTGAGCTCGAAGGTATCGCCCGCGATGGTGGGACAACAATGGCATCTCCGTAACCATCGATGGGTGCTTGGAGAAGCTCTTTCATCGGTTTATCTTACGCCATTACCGGGGGTGGGTGGTGGTGCTAGACGTTCCTGCCACGCCGGCGAGCGAACGCCTCTACGTCTACGTGGAATACTTGAAGCTCTGAAAGTACTTGTGGAGTTGGAAGAACGAAAAGGGCGCACTAAGTATAAAAATCAAATTTCAAAAACAAATGCGAGGCAAAACGACAAGTGAACTTAAACCAATAATCACAATTGAAATGGCTTCTTTGAAAAAGGTATACCAAATCACAAGGATACAAAGGCAAGTTTTGATCTTTAAGATTGGGAACTTATTAATGTTCACACCCCATGGGTAGGTGTTACGCCTTGGTTTGCGGTTGTTGATTTTTATATATTTATTAAGCAAAGAAAACGGAAAATCTTTTTGTATTTTTATCTTTTATATATATGTAGAAACAAAAGAACAATATTTTTGTGTTTTATATGTTTTAAGATGTTTTTGGATTTTTGGATTTTATAAGAAAATATAAATATATATAGATGGTATGAACAAGGAGTGAATATTCAAATCACTAATCTGCTAAGCGTAAGATTATTAGCACGGCTCACGTGGCGCCAAAATTTGATTCGCTAGCTCGAGCGGTCTATCTTTTATTAGTCAACCACTTGTGAATGGTCAACCATAAAAGTCAAACATTTCAGAACAAAATGCAATTAAGTCCGGAGGAGTTTAGTGTTTCCCGGTCGTTAAGTCCCAACAAGCCGTACGATTGAATAGCTAAGCGGCGTGAGTGATCGGGTGATATTGAACAAGAAAGGGGTTATGATTGATTACACTAAGGAAATTAAATCTAATAAAGACTTTGAAGTCATTTTAATTCTATATTTAAAATCGTTTAACTATTAAAACCTAAAAGCAGTCGTTCTTGAATTTTACGTAAACGTAAAATTTAAAACGTAAATTTAAAAGAATAAAACACCTACGGATATGAAAATGATATTTTTATAATCCTAATGATGCAAGAAAATTATTGGAAAAAGAAAATTATTTTTATAACTATTTATTTAATTATTATTAATTAAAAACTATTTATTAATTATTTAAAATGCACTAAAACACAAGAAAATACAAAATTAACCTAGAAAAATGAAATTATAACTTAGAAAAATCTAAAATATTATAAAACTTATTTTAAAACTGAAAATATATTTTTTTAAACTTTTTATGTATTTATTATTAATTAAAAATGATTTTAAAAATACTTAAAAACTAATATTAAATAAGAAAAGGACTAAATAAGCTAGGAAAAATCTGGAAATTTTATGGAAAATCTAAAATATTATACTAAGCCTGGGAAAAATATAAAAAGTTAGATAAGCCCACTAATAAGCTGAATTTGGCAAATAAGCAGTTTGAATAAGCACTTGAAATAAGCAATAAGCTATCCAAAAGCTACCATCACTACTACGGCCTAAATCTAACCTAAAATGAGCTATCAAAGCGATTGGGACCTAAAAGCAGGCTAGAAAAAAAAAAGCTCGAGACTAGATTTCAACTCAATATGCCAAACCGCCCACAGCCTACTTTAAGCCCCTATTGCTAGCTAAAAAAATCACAAAAATAAACTAAAAATACCTACTTAACAACCACCAACCTATGGGTATCCAAAATTTCAAATTTGAACTAAAAGCGAATGTGGAAAATTCCACAGATTTTGCAAAAATCACTTTTTCACTTTTTTTCTTTTCTTTGTGAAGGGGGCAAAAGCGCCTTTTGCAAGGGTATTTGGGGATAAAAAATATTAAAATAAACTAAAAATACTAGCTTGTAGATGAGTTGGGTGAGTTTATAGGTGCAAAGGGCAGCTTATGAGGGGCTTATGATGTGCTAATTAAAATCACCAAAGATCTTCAAAAACCTTAAAACGAAAGATGTACTGCTGATGGCAGTTTTGAGTGCAGAGTTGTGCTAAACAAGACCAAACCAACTTTGGGAATACACTATATGGACTCCAAGGAACTTCGGAAAAGCCAGGTTGAGGGCTAAATAAGCTCAGGGGCTTATTCTAGCTTATAAAGCTTTTGAAGACTAAAATTGCACAAATGACTTAAAAGCGTGTTTCTATCTAAATGACTAAAGAGATCTTAAAATGCTTATTATGGCTAAATTAAATTTGGTACAAAGTTGGGATATTGGTAAATGTACAGTAAAAGTTGGTTTAACCCATTTTAACCAATATGCCAAACACCCCTTTATAAGTCTTTTGTGGTATTCTCAAGTAAAACACACAATTTTAAACTATAAGTTCTGATTTTACTGATTAAGTAACTTAATTAAACTATAATAAGCAACTTTTAAAACAGAAATAAGCAGTAGAATAAGCTATGCTATTTTTATGGTTTTTTATGAGTTTTTCAAGAAATAAAAGCAAACAATATTAAGGGCTGATAAAACTAAAGAAATACACTTACAAATTGATATTAAGCAGATAATCACTAGAATAAGCTAATAATAAGCTATGCTACAGTAACATGGAAATTAAGAACAAAACTGAAAATTGCTTACAAGCGATTCAAGCGACAGAGCTGTACAAAGGACCTAAAACAATTCTAGCTTGTCCAAAACAAGCTAGAAAACCAAAGTGAGCTTTTACAACTTTTCTTCAAAACAGCCTTCTTCCAATTCTCAGTTGACTTTTGTTGACTATTGTGACTATTTTGCATTAAGAGCATAAAACTTCTTAAACTCAATTAATTAAACTTGAATAAGCTTAAATAACCTTATTGGAACCATTCAAACAGCTTATAACATGAAAAACGAGCAAGAACAATTTTGGCGGGAAATCTTGTTAGGACCGAAAACATGAAATTGATTGCTAAGAACACTTGAATTATGACTGAATTAACTTGTATAACACAGAAAATATGAATCCCAGCTAACTTTTACATGAAACTTAAAGCACAAGATAAATTTTACACTACGAATGGTCTAAAACTGTGTCAGCTTGTTCTTTGTGTCTTCTTTCTTCTTTATAGCTATCACTAGTTGCTCTCAATCCTTTTCTGGCCATTGGATGGGTCAAAGTTGATCTCAGCAGTTGATTCTACTTTTTGGCGCCAACTTGGTTTATAGGGCCTGGTATCGTGTTTTAGGGGAGAAGCATTTATTGCTTTAGGGTGAGGTGTAGGAGAGTGGGTAGACAGCTGGGGTGATGAGGTGGAAAGGTGGTGGTGGTTTTGGAGGTGGTGAGGGAGAGGGAAAGGGGGAACAGGGAAGGTGGGTTTGACTGGGGGTTGACTGGTTTGTCTGTTTTATTTATTAATAAGGGAGGGGTTCAAAGGGCAAAAAGGGTCACGGGTTTAGCTTTGGGCTATGGGTATTTTATTTTGGCAGGTTTGGTAGTAGTGTTAATCACAAGGACTAATTTTGTAATATTCTAAAAGTATAGGGGCCTGATTTGACAAGTTTTCAAAGTATCTTCAAGGACCTATCCTGCCAAATATGATAAACCAAGGACCATATATGTAATTATTTTCCATTTTAAATTTCCAAGGACTATTTTTGCCAATTTTGAAACTTGAAGGACCAAACTTGTAAATTCTCCAAACTTTTTACCCAAGGATCATTTTGATAAATTTTGATTTTAAAAGGACTTGGGTTGACTTTTTATTCAAAACAAATGCTCGAGGGTGATTTTGTCAAGATTTGAAAGTTGAAGGATGAAACGCAATTATGCAAACTTAAGCTCGTTTTCATCCGTTTTAAACATTTTGCATTCAAACATATAAAATACAATCCTTGGATATATTTTGTATTTTGCTGCATATTTGAGTGTTTTAAGTGTTTTGGCATTCGAGATAAGACAAAAATGATGAGTATTTACACTCATCGACAATCCACTAGAGAGGAGATTCAAGCCGAACTCCACAACCTCCACCAATTAAAAGGCATGGTGGATTCTCACTTAAGTGAGACTATGCAAATGCAAAATGCTTTGCTTGCATCCATCATGACCACCCAAACATCCCAACATCTACCATTCCACCACCACAATCTCCCCAAACATTCTACCCTCCTAGGCATGGTTGCTCAACTTGTGAGCAAACGGCCCAAACCATGGAAAGGACCCGGGTTATGGTCCATGACTTCCAAGACGAAATGAGGTTCAATCATATCATTGCGCCAGCGCTCTTTCTCATCCCATCTCTAACTAGGATGGTCAAAGATTAGCATTCTAGTTCTTCTTTTCCTAGGATTTTATTTTCTTTTCTTTTATTGTACTAAAACACATCATTGTGTTCTCCTTTCATGATCTTTGTTCATGAAAATTTTAACTAATGAATAGTGTTTTTATTATAGTGTTGGTACTTTTACATAATGTTTGGAAATGCTTGTGAATGATCATTATTACTAACATTTTTTTTTTTGTAGCTTTTATTTTCACAATCCATGTATCTTCCCATTAAGTACCCAAGGGAGCTTTGATCAAGGGGAGATAATGGCTCGGGCTCATTACATTCCGCATTGCCTCTTCTTTTTGTTGAGACAAAAAGGGGGAGAAAATATAGAACTTGATTATATTTTGACTTTTCTGAAAAAGTCAAACTGACATGACTTTTCTTAAAAAGTCAACTGCATACTTTGACTTTCTGAAAAAGTCAACATCATGCATCAATTAGTGAATACTTTGACTTTCAGAAAAAGTCAAACATCATACCTGCATTATCATTCTCTTTTCAAGTTCTAAAACTAATATTTTATAACTCTTGCACAAACTTTGTATCTTTTATAAAAATAAAATTTATATTTTGTCCTCAACAAAAGGGAGAGATTGTTAATACAAATATCGTCATTAAACGTTATTTATATTTTTAATCTTTACCTAAGTTTTGTTAACGACAAAAGTAAATTTAATTTATAAAAGCTTAAAAGCTTGTCAAGTTTAATAGATATTTAAACTAGCTTTTTCAAACAATATATTCATCATTCAAGCATTTACATTTATGATTAGTGACATCTTGATATGACTCTAATCATTATGTATGATATTAGTTTTTAGAATGTGTTAGGTTCTTAAAACCAAACACTACTTAAGTACTTGCATATTTCTAAAAATAGAAATACAACATATGACATCATGTGATGCATCATGGAAATCATTGGAAGATTTCATTAGATATTTTGTGTGGATTTGTACTCTTCATATCTTGCACAATCTCACTTAGATAGAGTTGACTTTGGCAAGATTTGATATCTTGGTCGCCGACTGGTAGCAAATGAAGACGGCGGAACCCTTAAAGGGTTCCGTGGTCCGTGGACGCTCTGTCCATTTTAATGCCAAGCCAAGTAGTTTCTCATCCCTTTCTACTATACTCTCATACATATCTTCTCTCTAACCTTTCTAACTTAGTTTCATATCATATTAGTGATCTCTTTGTAGCAAAGAAGATCAAGTCACATTCAAGCTTCAACGAGAAGTTGGAAGTCTTGTTTGTTTAGTGTTGTATGATCTAGTGTTGATTCATACTTCATTGTTGTATTAAACCATCATAATCTTGTGAGTGAGAGTGGTTAGTATTTTAGTCCAAAATAATGTTGTGTGTGGGAGTGTTTGTACCCTTGGAAAGAACTCGACATCTAGCTTAGTGTCGGAAATAGTGTAAGTGTAAAGGTTTTCTCCACGGTGAAAGGAGCTTGTTGACTAGTGAAGTTAAACCTCGAGTGTGAGACTCGAGGAGTGGAGTAGGGCAAGGAAAAGAGTCCTTGTAGACCGAACCACTATAAACAACTTGTTGTGGTTTGATCATTTCTTTCCTTATTTACTCTTTACATATTACTTGCATATTTCATCAACATATCAAAGATCAATATCAATTGATCTTTCAATAAGTTTCAAAACAAAGTTTTTAATTGGTAAACTATTCAACCCCCCTTCTAGTTTTCTACAACCTTGATGACAAAAATTCCTTTGTCAAATCAACCTGATTTTGGTTAGTGCCAAAGATCAACATGTCATCAACATATAGACAAATGATGACTCCTTTACCAGATTCATCAAATTTGCTATATACACATTTGTCAGCTTGGTTAAGAACATAACCACTAGACAAAATCACTTCATCAAATTTTTGATGCCATTGCTTAGGTGCCTGCTTGAGTCCATAAAGAGACTTAATCAGTTTACACACCTTGTTTTCATTGCCAGGCATGATGAAGCCCCGAGGTTGGTTCATATAAACCTCCTCTTCCAATTCACCATTCAAGAAAGTCTGTTTCACATCATATGATGAATAATCGTGATTGTGAATAGATGCCATAGCAATCAACGTCTTATGGTATCACACGAGCCACAGGGGCATAAATATCAAAATAGTCTATCGGACTTTTGTTTAAAGCCTTGAATGACTAGTCTAGCCTTGAACCTTTCAATAGTTCCATCTACCTTCATTTTCTTTTTGAAAATCCGTTTGCAAACCGGAGGTTTGCAACGTGTGGTAGATCAACCAACACCCAAGTGTAGTTCCCCATGATGGAATCCATCTCATCATTGATTGCTTTTTCCGTAAAGCAATATCACGGGACTTCATTGCTTCATCAAATGTCTTAGGATCATCCTCAACAATGAAGCAATAGGAGTATTGGTCGGAGACCTCATCCCTTGTTCCTTCAACTAAATATGTTGAAACTTCAGTCCAAATGACTTTGAGTCCTAACCCTTTGCTTTTCTAAGCATAGGTTCGGTTGTTGAACCACAACCTCATCGGGGACCAGCGATGGTTCTTCATCGAGGACCTGATACACCGGTGTTATGAGTTCCATTAGGAATCCTCATACTTGGTCTAGGACTCGATGAGAATCTATTCACATCAAAGTTTGCATCCCTTGATTCAATTATGGAGTTAATTGAAACATATTCATTAGGTTCAATAACATAGAACCTAAAAGCCTTGGAATGCTTAGCATATCCAACAAAGATGCATCATGCCTCTTTCACCCAAAGTTTTGACTTTGGATCAGGGGAGTCTTCAATACCCTACAACCCCGAACCCCGAGATAGTTCAGTTGGGTTTCTTTTAGTCGAGTTCATAAGGGGTAACCTTGTTCCTTTGTTGGGAACCCTATTTAATAAATAGCAAGTCATGTTAACATAGCTTCACCCCAGAACCTTAACCTTCCCCTGAATAGGACAACATGGATTAACCATCTCCTTCAGACCACTGTTCCTCTTTCGGAAATGCCATTTTTGAGGGAGTATAAGGGCGATCGTTTCATGGATTATACCAACATTTGGAAATACAGAGTATCCATGTACTCACCTCCCTATCACCCTAATCTTTTGATCAAAGACCCAAGTTGTAATTCAACTTAAACACTTTGAATTTATCTAATGCTTCATCCTTAGTATGTAACAAATAAACATAACAAAACCTAGAAGCATCATCAATAAATGTCACAAAATATTTCTTATTCCCCAAAGAAGTAGCATGCAAATCACAGTGTCATGTGTATAAGCTCAAGAGCTTAGTCTCACGACTAACTCCACGAAAAGGTTTCTTAGTTATCTTGGTCAACATGTAAGTTTTACACTTTTAGGTGTCCATGTCAATGCTAGGATTAACCCATCCTTAGACATATCTTGCATTCTCTTATAATGTACATGGCCAAGTCTAGCATGCCAAAGGGTAGAGTTAGTCGGTCGAGGTGGTCACAAAATTTGAATTAACACTATCGGTGGATATAGATACACTATCAGGGAAACATTAAGCCCTGAACATTTGATTACATAAATAACCAAAACCAATCAAAACACCATTCTTAGAAAGAACAAATTTATCATTCATAACTTGTTTATATCCATGATTATTCAAAACACTACTTGAAACAAAATTCTTCCTTATATCAGGAACATGAATAACATTAAACAAAGTTACAATCTTCCCAGAACTAAACTTAAGATCTACACAACCATGACCATGCACCAATTGTTGACTCATTTCCATGAAGAATAGAACCATCATTCAGTGACTCATAAGTCTTGAACCAGCTTCTATCTTTACACACATGAACTGCTCGAGTCAACCCACCACGCAACATCATCATCCTGCACATAATGAGATTCATATACATATGTAACATAATAAATCTGAAAAGACTTATTAACCATATTCGACCTTTCAAAGTGAGTTGGAAGAAATACCACTCCCTGAACCATTAGTGCCTGATCCATTGGCTTTACCACCAATTTTAACACCCTTGCGGTCCCTTTTAATGTGAATTGATTTACCACATTTCCAACAAGTAGGTGTTGCCTTCTTGTTAGGATCTGCCCTTGTGTTATCATGATATTTGCGTTTGCCTTTGTTGATGTACCCGTGGAGTTGTTATACTCCACCATATTGATAACAGATGCACCAAATAAGCATTGCTGCTCTTTGGCTTGTCATTATCCAGCAGAGAGAGATTCCTCAATGCGTAGATGACGCCAACTCAACCAGAGTAAACTCCTCTTTCTTATGTTTCAAGGTATGCTTGAAATCTTTCCAAGAAGGAGGAGTTTGTCAATGACACAAGAGACTTTAATAGCCTCATCCATGTTCATATTGTGTTGTGTAAACCTTCCAAGTATACCAAGAAGTTCATTGTATTGTTCCATAACCGGTCTTGAATCGCCTCTTTGTAATTTGTGAAATTTCTAACAAGGAACTTCTTACTTGATGCATCCTCAACCATATATTTGGCATCCAAGGAATCCCACAGTTCTTTGGAAGATTCAATGTTCTGATAAATATCAAATAGAGAATCAGACATACCATTGAGAATTAGACCTCTGCAAATGTAGTCATCATTCTCCCATTTGATCCTTCATGATCTCGCCAACCGTAGCATCATCCCCATCATCGAATAAAAGGTGTGGTTAGCACATAAACCACACTCATGCTTGACGACGAAGTGCATCTTCTTCGCCACTCCTAAAGTCCACCTCTTCAAACTTATCAAGCTTGGCAAAGTTTGAAGCCATGTGTTTCATTGCGTAGGTTGCCATTGATTATCACAAAATAGTTTACTTTGATTGTTGGTGTAGTACTCCCAGCGGCAGGGGTTAAGATAATCAACTTCGTGAGAAATGAGCAACTATTCGCGAGAAACAAACAAACGGTCGGCGATAACAAATACCACTTGGTGGTTATCGGATATCACTTAGAATCGTGTGAACACTTTCCAAAGTAAACTATTCGACCTTAATGCCAGGTATCACGAATATCTACTTGGGATAAGACCAAATGCAGTTAGAGAATTAGGCACAATTCTATAACCCTTTCGCTAATAAGTGTTTTGGTTTACTGTATTGTTTTCACACGTTTTCATCTACATGCGGTATATCATCGTAAACAGATCTCTATTTATAGGAAAATACTCTAAGCTAGTCAATGGAATTATGAGTATTAATCGGCCGATTAATAGCCTCATAATTATCCCCATTATAGCCGTTAGTGGTTACATGACCAATTAAACATGGTCATAATGTAGTTTAAACTGCCACTTGAATAGGTCAAAGCCGTTACAAGCGCATTCTATCATCAAAGATTTCATAGTGCTATCGGTTATACCGATTCGGTGGAAACATCACCGCCAAGCGGTGTAAACACTACTTCGGTGAAACACCACTTCGGAACCAGCGATCCGGTGGAAGTATCTTGCTTCGTGGAAACAGCGATAATCGATGGTAACCACAAATGTACTTTCACCAAGCACTAACAATACAAACCACTATTAGAGTCAGGGTGTTCATGGACCTTATGGGTGTACACTCCGTACCTCCTAACCCATTACAAGGTGTGAACTAATCCCACAAGTGCACTAAATTTTCCAACATGTAGTTACCTAATTCATCTATCATCATGCTAATATCCGATTATCCGCTTACCATGCTATTATGCGACTATTTGATTCATCTGGTTGCAATGTGAGTATGTAATCATTTGATTTATCCGTTGATCATGTTATACTTCGTTCAGTTAATTTCGTGGCCTATGACTATCCGATAGTATCCTTATCTGCTTGTTGTTGACCTGCCATGTTTGCGTTTCTGTTTATGCTACGGTTTGATTGGGTAAATGGTTTAACTTGTGAGGTCGGGCTTGTTAATTTGTTTAGTTTCCCTGGTATGTCTTTAATTTATTCAGTTATGATGTTTGTTTGGTATTCCTACCTGATACATGTGACTACCAGGTTTATACTGCTGTTAGTATTTCCGTTGGTTATGATACTTGTTATATTTAATAACAATGATTGGTCTGACTTGTGTGATTGCCATGCTTACATTTTATTCATTGTCACCGCTTCCGCTGCTTAGAATTCACTTAGCTTATATGTATTCTGAATTATCTAATTTATTTGTTTTGCCATATTTATGTTTAGTTGATCCGTTGACTGATATGCTTGTTCACTGTTTGGTTAGTTGTTTTGATTATGATACTGTTCATCAACTCCTATATGATTATGTTTCGATACTTGTATGTTTGGTTATTTATATGTGTTTGTATTTGTTTAATGATTCGCTGCTTTGCTGTACTTTGGTCTTTTGATTTCTATTCTTTCTAGAAATATGTTAATATTGTGTTCCTCGCAGGGTCCCTCATTGACTCATTGATTTCTTTCTCGCTTACAACCCACATTATCGTTCCTTTGTTTCGTTTCGTATTTCTGATTTTGTTTAGCTTTCATTTTGTTATATCTATTCACTGGGCTTTTTAAGCTCAGCCGCATTTCTTTTCCTGCGGCAGGTTTTAAGTTGAAGATGGGCTTCGATGGGCTGAGAGTTAGAGTATCTGAGTGGACCAACCCTAGTACCTTATTACTTTGGGACTTATTTTGAAGAACTTTTGGTTTGGATTTTATTTCATTTTGGATATTGTATTTTCCTTGTCAGTCAATTGTGTATATGTTTTGATACCTCATTTTTAAGGGTTCCGTTTGTAAAGATTTCATTTGTATGTTCTGATATGACACCATAATGTGACACTTTTACCCTTGCGGGTTGGGTGTTACATTCCAAGACCTCAAACGAGTTCATGGCTTGTTCCATTTACCTTTAACTTTTCGATCTACAATCGTAACAAGAAAACACACACACTCGATTCGTTTTCACGCGATATGGGTGATGAAAATGGGGAGATAAGGCACGTGCCCTATATCAAAAGAAAGAGGATGAAAATATCTTTCTAATGGTGGTGGTGGTGGTTGCACGCCATGCGCTAGTGGCCGGACGACGACGAGGCCGGCTGAAGCTTCGGCTGGCTAGATTTCCTAGAGAGAGAAAGATGGTAACTAGTGTTTGTAGTGAGAGAGAGAGAAAGGTGTGTGCGTGTGAGGGAATACAAAATAATTATTTTGGGTGGGGGCTGGTCACACTAAACAAGAGGACAAAGCTGCGTTTTTCATAAAATTTCCCGATACACCTCTCTCGAGCTCGTATATTTTACTATTAGTGTCCGACTATTTTTATTTGTAACGTTATTGTTTTTATTTACCTTTTCCACGAGTTTTGAATATTAACACGTTATATTTTAAATAACGAGTTAAAAGTTACTTTTTCTCTCGCTTTAGGATTTTACTGTGCCGACTCAAGTAGTGCCTAACATTACGGGCCATAACTCATATCATAACTCATTCGATGATAAAATAAATCATAAAAGCTAATAAACGATACCAAGATAAGTCACAATTAACCGAAATAGCTCCTAAAGGCAAACTACTCGGTCTAGCTAGCGTAATCGGGTTACCTAAAAGGGCTCCATAATTTTCCAGTTGTCGTCACATAAGGATCAAAAGCTCGGGTAATACTTAAACAAAGACTATACTTCTCTTGTGAGGAAGTATTTGCCCAAAGTGTGTGAGACTTATGAACTTGTGTGTTGCCTTCTATTTATAAAGACGCGATTAGGGTTTAGAGATAAACCATTGAGGGATGATCAATGGTTCGAGATCCAGGCATTGATCATCTAGGAGCGACAAGGAGGACATGTGGTCAGTGTTCTTTGGCTCGTACAAAGAGGTGCTTGTCGTGCGTCCCCTTTGCAAATATAAAATAAGAACGAAGGTCGATTGACAGAACTAAAAAGCTAGATGAGTATCACATCATTAGTCTATGACTAATAATATGATACTGGGGGACATGACGACGTATATGGCCGAGCAATCCAACTATCGGAAGGCCCAATGACCGAAAGGCCTATAACCAAGCAGACCATTGACTGACACCACACACGGCATCTCGCCTGGAAGTAACTTGTCTTATTATCTGTCGGGTGTCGGGCGTAGTGTCGAAATAACGTCAGCGACAACGCGGGAGTGTCAGAGATAACGGCTGGACAACGACCATGTATGGCTAGTAGGTAGTAAAAATACACACGCAATAACTCATATCAAGGTAGCATCTACGCACTCTTACTTACATTTATTACATACACCTCTGGTGAAACCCTTACTTACTCACACGTCAGAGTTTGATCCCGAGGTCACACGATGTGAGGCTAATCGTTGTTACATCAATACATCATGTATCCAAAAGGCTTGGCAACAATAAGACCGGAGGATATTCAAAGCATCTTATCATCTCACAAAGAGTTACTTCAACATTTTATGTTATAGGATTTGCGTTATAATTAAAAATTTGGAGATGGGTATAAAATTATGCCAATAACTTGAATGGTAACTTATACTCTTATATTATTAGCTAAAATGAATGTGGTTTTATCTCATTCAGTTTATTTGAGGAGGGCGAACCTTTTTGATATACGCTGACTTACTGTCAGACCTTTCCCTGAGAATCATCAAATGTACACTTTTCGCCACTCGTACTTTGAAATAAAAAGATAACTAAAGATCAAATGAAAAATAAAAGTAAAATAAGAAAAATAAGAAATAATCACAACCACACATTTTAGATGCGCAAACAAAAAATGATGTAAATGCATATTTCATAAAATTCTCCTTCTTCTTTTAAAAAGTGTGGCTAAAAACATTTATCATTCTTCTTTTTATTATTATCATTATTATTATTTTTTTTTATTTTTTATTTTGGTGGATTCATTCCCAAAAATAGATTGAATAAAAGAAAAAGAAAGTAAAATTAAGGAATAGTGGGAAAGGGGAGTCAAATCCAAAGAGAGAAAACATAGACCTCTCCTCAACGATAAGGAACATCCACTTCTGAGCCCCAAAATCGCCACATATAATTCTTTTGCAAGTAGAACCCAACCCCATTTCATTCATTCAGTTTCAATCAAAACCAAATAGAAGAAGAAGAATAATGGCGGCAGCTTCTGCAGCAGCCGGATCACTCACCAGCAGCACCAACAACAAACTCCCATGCCGATTCTTCCGCTCTCCACGCGGTCTCGGCTTCGCATCCTCTATTGCTTCGCACGATTTCCACGCTCTCTCGGCTTCGCACGATCTCCACGCGGTCTCAGCTTCGCACGATATCCACGCGCGCTCGGCTTCGCATGATATCCACGCGTTCTCGGCTTCGCGGCCTCAATTCCTCTTCCATCCATCAATGAGTAGTAGAACAAGAAGAGGTTTAGTGATACCAGCTGCTAAGAAGAGCGTTGGGGACCTGTCACCAGCTGAGCTGAAAGGGAAGAAGGTATTTGTTAGAGCTGATTTGAACGTACCCTTGGATGATGCTCAGAACATCACTGATGATACCAGAATCAGAGCTGCTGTTCCTACTATTAAACATCTTATTCAAAACGGCGCGAAAGTCATCCTCTCCAGTCACTTGGTACTACTACTACTACTTTTCCATTCTCATTTCTATTCACTTATTATCTCTCTTCATTCAAACCGTCAGTTTTCCTACGTCTACTTTTAACAACTAGGAACAAATACTTACATCATTTATCTAACTCTATATAAATTAATTAATTAAACCACTATGCCTTGCCTACTACTATGCCCAAAATTAATTAGTTGGAGCTTCAGCTTATTGTTTAAATATATTTCAACCACTATAGACTCTACTCATATTTTTTTAATAACATCATTTTAGTTACTTGACCTTATAAACGCTTTAATAAGCTTTTTTTGGCAAAAAAAAAAGCTCGACCTCTTATAAGTTCCAATAAGCTTTTACCAAACATACCCTACTACTACATACACCCCTTTCTTGCATTATGTAAAATGATAGTAACTGCCTGTCCGTTAATTTTATGTCTCAAAATGATATAGTAACATTTTCATCTCTAGCTATATTTATCTGATGCTAATGAATTTTTAAAATTTCACAGGGTAGACCAAAAGGTGTCACTCCCAAGTACAGTCTCGCTCCTCTTGTTCCCCGGCTAACCGAGCTCATTGGCGTTCAGGTATTCATTCTTCCATTCCACTATCAATACATCATCTTCAAAACTATTATTATTATATACCAAAATGCGACCTCACCAAACATCTGCAACAGTTACAATTGCAGCTATTTATTTTAAAATAAATAGCTGATGTCATTTGATGAAATTATAATGTTATATATTCAAAGAAAACCGTTTTACTTACGTGTCATCATTGATATTTATGCAGGTTGTTAAGGCCGATGACTGTATTGGTCCAGAGGTTGAAAAGTTGGTGGCTGCGCTTCCCGACGGTGGTGTTCTTCTCCTTGAGAATGTCAGGTTTTACAAGGAAGAAGAGAAGAACGATCCAGGCTTTGCGAAAAAGCTTGCATCACTTGCTGATCTCTATGTCAACGATGCTTTTGGAACCGCACACAGAGCCCATGCCTCTCTTGAGGGAGTCACAAAGTTCTTGAAGCCATCTGTTGCTGGTTTCCTTTTGCAAAAGGTTTCATATCTCGTCTTCTATTTTATACATAATCAATATCTTCATTATGCCACTAGGTATTATGCATAACGAGTTGTTTGTAACTGATGCAGGAATTGGACTATCTCGATGGAGCAGTTTCAAACCCAAAGAGGCCATTTGCTGCTATTGTTGGTGGTTCAAAGGTCTCGTCCAAGATTGGAGTTATCGAATCCCTTTTGGAAAAGTGTGACATTTTGCTTTTGGGTGGAGGTATGATCTTCACATTTTACAAGGCTCAGGGCTTATCAGTCGGATCCTCATTGGTAGAGGAAGACAAGCTTGAACTCGCAACCACACTCCTTGCCAAGGCGAAGGCCAAAGGAGTTTCCCTGTTGTTACCAACCGATGTGGTCATTGCTGACAAGTTTGCACCTGATGCAAACAGCAAGGTTGTTTCTTTTTTCTTTTACCTATGCCACCTTTCTTATTCATCAAAAAATATTCGTTATACATTAGAGCTGTCTGTTTCAACCCATTTCCTTATAAACAAGCTGGTTTTGGTTATATCATCTCTAATAGCTCTTCTAGGTAAAACATTAGTAGCTAAAAAGGAAACGGGTTAAGTGGGTTGATAGATGTCTAGAGTACTTGTTTTTCCAAATAAGTAAAACTTCTCAGCAATGTCATAGCTTAGTTTTTTTAATTATAGATACACATTAATTATTTATTAAAAAATGAACAAAAGAGTTATGAGTGAACCCAATATATACTACATGTTCCTCATCTTGGCTGAAGCCAAGTTTGACCTGTGACCCAACCTACCAGATGGCCCATTTCGAAACCTGCATCTCACATGAATGCATATGTCTGCAAGTTAGAACTACTCCTTGTTAGAGTTTAAAATTAAGTACGAGTAATATATATTGTTTTGACTATGCAGACTGTACCGTCCACTGCTATCCCAGATGGGTGGATGGGATTAGATATTGGACCAGATTCTGTCAAGACATTCAATGATGCCTTGGAGACCACCAAAACAGTCATCTGGAATGGACCTATGGGAGTGTTTGAGTTTGACAAATTTGCAGTTGGAACTGAGGTGCGTTTCATATATCAACTCTATTTGTTATTTGCATATGAGAACCCATGTAATGATCATTTTGGTGATTGTGAATTGCAGGCAGTTGCAAAGAAGCTAGCTGAACTTAGTGGAAAGGGGGTGACAACAATCATCGGAGGTGGAGATTCAGTGGCAGCAGTAGAGAAAGTTGGAGTGGCGGATGTTATGAGTCACATCTCAACAGGTGGTGGTGCAAGTTTGGAGTTGTTGGAAGGAAAGATACTCCCTGGTGTCGATGCTCTTGATGAAGCAGTCGCTGTTGTTGTGTAAGAAACAGTCCTAATATGTGATTTGATTTTTTTGTTTAGTGTCAGCTCACCATGCTTATGGTTCAGTGAGTCTGTAAACAATGACATGAGTTTGTTATACATCTTCGTCATAAATGTAAGGTCCTATTGTTGTGTTCCCAAAAAACAGAGGCGGCCCTTTAAGATCTTAATATATTGGTTTTCCGTTACATTGTGTATCCTTGTTTGCCTTGTAGAGTATTTTGAATGCAATTTGTGCTTTTATTAATTAAATACCAGATGAGTTGCCATTAGACGACGTTAAGATTGGATGACAGAGTAATAATAATACAAAAAGGGCATAACTGACTTCAGCCAGGACTGAGGTGTTTAGGATTTTAGTCTTGGAAATCACTAACAAGGTGATGGTTTTGCTTGAATGCAGACCAAGAAGCCGTTTGTAGTTTGAAGTTAGAACTGCTAAAACTAGGAAATGGAAGACATGTATTGCCAGCGCACGGTGTTATGCTACCTTTAGTTATCTGGTAACAACCCTACAAAATCTCAACTAACTAGCTAGATGTTATCCCTACAATCATCACTTTCATAGCTCATGCATATATGGATCTTTGATTCTTCATTATTCTTCCGTGCTTCACTCTAAGATATGAATTTCTTTTGTGTACATCAGGCCTTAGTCTAGTGATAATTAATTGAAACTAGTTAATTTGCATAAAGCAATAGACATAGCTATTGTATGCAATTTATAAATGTTGGATAACATGCCTGAAAGAAAACAAAAAGACTACATCAATAATGAAGCTGTAAATTCATAACTCATAACCATTCTGTAGTATGTCAGAAATTAATCAATCATCATCTGATTCAATTCCCTTATCAAAATACTCCGTAGTACCAAGCCTTAAGGCTAGATGGCAAGGCAAGGTGAGTCACTCACCTTAGCCCCGTCTCACCCCGTGAGTCCCTTTCCTTCCTACCCATCTCACGCGTTAGTTTGCATTTTTGAGGAGAAATAAGATGATTTGTGAGTATATGTTTGGTATTTAGTGGAGTATATTTTTATAAAGTGGGTATTTTAATGAAATGTGATGTTAAGGTGACCTTGTCCACAAAAAGGTGAGTAAGAGTGAGTGGAAGTGAGAGGAAAGAGAAAACTGACGTGATGCTAAGATTGCCGTCCAGCCTAACCATTCTGCAAACTCATTAAAATAGTACTCCGTACCAAGCCTTAAACTAGTACATACGGATTCATGTAATAAAGACCTCTCATATCTTCATTTTGGTTAAACCACGATGTAAGACAAGCATTTCATAAAAAGACTGAAATAGGAAAATGCAATTCTGAATCTATAAGGGGCCATTTAGTTGGTGATTTTTCGACGAAAATTTTCATATGAAAAGAAAATTGAAAATTGTTTAGTTACTCCTTTTTCCTAACAATTTTCAAAAAATGTGAAATTCTCATTCTCTAAAATTTAACTACAAATTTGAAAAGCTCATTTTACTCTTCTCACTTTTTTCATTCACTTTTTAATTTTTATCAAGGTTGCAAAAACACTAGAAGCTTAGTCGGGCGGTCGACGCTTAGCCTTAGGACGCCTAAACACTGGCGGATTTTATATATAAAAAATTTAAAATTATACGTATTTGGTATAAAATATGCATAAATTGTATATTTTTTTAATAATTTTTTTAATGTTTTTATTATTCAAGGTCGACGATCATAAGCCTTAGCCTAGACTGCCTAGGCGGATTGAACTTTTATATATAAAAAATTCAAAATTATATGTATTTGGTATAAAATATGCATAAATTGTATATTTTTTTAATAATTTTATTAATGTTTTTATTATTCTTAATTACATATTTTTTGTATATGTTGTAAAATTTACATTATATACGATTTTGGTAAAGATTTGGTCTATTTTTATTAAAGCTCACACACTTAGTTGTTGGGCCTATTGTATGTGTTTTTTAAAGGGCCAATAAATCATATATTAGTAGGGCTAAGTTTACACAACATTAAACACATAGCCTCCTTTCCCACTTTACTCTCCCTTTCACCTTCTTCAACCTAGATCGATGTTAAACCGAGTTGATCTGTTGACCGACCCGCCGCTAGGTGATTTGGCCGATTTGTCCCGCCTAGGCGGTTCGTTTACCGCCATTTGACCATAATGCCTAATTTGGCCGATTTGCTACAAATCAGGGACGGTGGTAGACTAGCGCCTAAGCGTACCGCTAAGCCTCTTTACAACACCGCTTTTTATACATACGTTTTAATACGTTTAATCATTTTTCGCTTTACCCGTTTCCTTACGTTGTCGTATGTTTTTCACGCTTTGTCATTATTTTACGTTTTAGCTTGCTTCACGTCCGTTTTGGCGCTTAAGCCCATTTATTTTTAAGTTTTCGTCCACTTTTTATCCGTTATTTTACGTTTTTCGCCATCTGATTTTTTTTCACGTTTTCTTCCTTTTTAAGTTTTTATAAATTTTTACGTTTTTGTTTTTTATGTTTTCCGTCAATTTTTTACTTTTTCGTCCATTATTTTACACGTTTTCATCCGTTTTTCTTTTTACGCTTTTTGTCAATTTTTTTACGCTTTTAAGTTTTTTACATTTTCGTATTTTTTACGTTTTCGTCCCTTTTACGTTTCCCCGTTTTTTACATTTTCGGTCCTTTTATTTGCATCTTCGTATGTTTTTACGTTTGATGCTTTTTACGTTTCGTCCATTTTCTTACGTTTTTACCGCTTTCACGTTTTAGCCCACTTTTACGTTTTGCGTCGTTATTTTGTTTTCTTTTATTTTTTCGTTTTTGTCCATTTTTTACGTTTCCGTCCGTTTTACGTTACGTCTGTTTTTCACGTTTTCATCCGTTTTTACGTTTTCGTCCCATTTTTACGTTTTAAATTACGTTTTTTTACATTCTCGCACTTTTACGTTGGTCCATTTTTAAGTTTTCACTGTTTTTATACATTTCGCTATTATTTACGTACGTTTTTACGTTTTCGTCCGTTTATTTATGTTTTCGTCCGTTTTTCTACGTTTTCGTCCATTTTTTTTTACGTTTTCGTCCGTTTTTGTTTACGGTTTCATCTATTTTTTGCGTCCGTTTTCATATGATTTAGTAGGGCTGAGCACAAAACCGAGAAAACCGAGCCGAACCGGACCGACCATTTTCGGTTCGGTTTCGGTTCTATGTCTTAATGGATTTCGGTTTTCGGTTCGGTTCGGTCCGACCCAAAACCGACCAAACACGCACCTAAAGCATGTAGGGTCGAATCGACACAAAACCGAACCGATTCGGTTCGGTTTCGGTTCATGTTTTTGTGAAATTCGGTTCTCGGGTCACGTCGGTTCGGTCGGTTCCGGGACCTTGTTCAAATATGATTTAGTAAGTTTTTTACGTTATTCTTTTCTTACGATATCTACGTAAGAAAACGGACAAACGCGTTAACGGACTAAAACGTAAAAACAGCGGTAAACGTAAAATAAGTGATAAAACGTAAAGATGACCAAAACGTAAAAACGGACAAAACATAAAACGGACGAAAACGTAACGAAAACTAACCAAAATACGGACAAAATGTAAAAAGGCACAACGTAAAATACCGTAAAACGCGAACGTAAAAATCGGTAAAACGTAAAAAGGACGAAAGCTTAAAACATACAAAAACGTAAAAATCAAACGAAAACGTAAAATAACGGGCAAAACGTAAAAAGAAAGACCAAAACGTAAAAACGTAATAAATTGGATTAAAAAAAAAAAAAAAGGTACAAAAAGCGGTAAAAACGGATGAAAACGTATAAAAACGGTGCAAAACGTATAAAATGGATAAAATGTACAAAAGATACTTTATGAAAAAAAAGGAAAAATGGTTTAAATGAGTTTCATCTAAACATCTTTTAATTTAAAAAAAGAAAAGAAAAAGATAAATCCATTTAAAAACAGAAAAACAAGAAAAATTTTAGCCAATTAAACGACGCCTGGTTTCTGAATGTCAGAAGATTTTCATAAAAACAACAAAGACAATAACAAGATAAATATCCATCCCCTTCATCACTTCATCTGTGAAGTTAAGAAAGCGCAGCCGATGGGACCTCACTAGGGATGAGCATTTTGAACCTAATCCGAACCGCGAGGCGGGCCGTCGGTATGCGTGCCGATCTGAAATGAATGCTGTAGATTCAAATACGATGCGACGGCATCGACTACTGAAATAAGATTTAAAAAAATCGACCACTAATTCGACGGGACCAGGTGTATCAAATCTGAAATTCGAAAAAGCGGGAAAACCGATTTCCGATACCGATAACGGTACCAGAGTATCCGAATCCGTGTTCGGGATAGATGCGATACCACTAATTTACGCCGAAAAAATCGGACAGCCAGTAATCCTAATTTGAATCAAGGTAGGAAACTCGTCTCATCCCCTGAGACCTCACCATTGACACCCACAATATCCACCCACTTGTAATGTAAATATTTGTCTAATACTATAACTCATCCTCCAGTTTTGACCACGTACACGTGTCATGCAATGATGGGACAATAATGGCATACTAGCTTACAAATCATGTTTATGTCGGGATGCTAATGGTTAGAGCCTTCTTAGGGCCAATATATTCTTTGAATTACCTGTCAGAATGGACGATGTCTTGGGTGGCTAGATTTAGAAATGACACCAAAAGAAAGCCATCTTTGCGGACCCATTTGACATCGACACAAAAGAAGACGTACGATGATGTAAATATATCTATCTTGGATTATAGCTCTTATTAAGACTTGATTGATTTAGTATTCTCATGTTATTATATGTATTTTGATAAGGGTTAATTCCATATATCCCCACTTTAAACCCTTAAATGTCATATTTGCCAAACCAAAACAGCCATACATATATATCCAATTTAAACACAAAATTTGTCATATATACCACTACTAGCTTCATAGCCCTAGCCGCTCGCTTCATGATTTTTATTAGATTAAGGAAATAGAACAATGTAAACTTTTGTAAGATAAACCAATAGTGTAGTTAGTAGTTTCATAGCCCAGAATCTTGCTGGGATAGCTTCATGATTTTATTCGTTAAGGAAATAGAACAATGTAAACTTTAGTAAGATAAACCAATAGTGTAGTTAGTAGCTATAGACGTTATATGGAAGCCGAACGAAACATAGGTAGTACAAAGAAAAACCAAAAGCTAACTTCCGTCAATCAATCTTGCTTAGCTAGCTTTATCCTCTAATAAGAAAAATCAATCTATTCTTTTTAATTCAACGATGGACTCCAAAATTCCGAATAATCTTTGGTCCACAAGTACATTCAACCTTAATTGGTGGGTATCATGAATAGTGGCCGAGGTTCTATTGTACATTTCTACTTAGGGAATATCCATGCATCGAATGTTGACATCACACATATTAATGGTCAACTGTATTGGAGCATGTAGAAAAATCTTCAATTGTACCTATAAAATTTAAAATTTAATTGGTTATTTTATAGTAAGCAACATAATCACATATTAAGTAACATATCCCATGTCTATAGAGCTAAAAACTGAAATATCAAACAAACCTGGATATAATGAAGATACCACCATTTTCAAAAAGTAGTGAGTACTTTATAAACTCATCTATGTTTCGTTAAATGTCATATCGAGTATGTGTGCAACTCTTTGTAATTTAAGATACATCATATAAATGAAACTCTACTATAATACGTAATCATTGTAGAACTCTTCTAGACCAACTTTGATATCATTCCGGATAAACAAAATAGTTTGTATAAAAATGGTTATTTTGACCCACTAACTTGTATGAGTCAAATCGGCATAAGTATCATATAATATGGATCACATTAGTAATAAACCTTGGTTCGATTTGTAATGTACTTGAAACTGAAGTTGAATAAACCTTGGTTCGATTTTATACGGATATCATTTTTTCTCCCGTGGTTGATTTTGTAATGATAGTGTTGTTTTTTAAAAATTAATTTTCTTGGCCAGATTAGGGTATATTGTTTGTTTGTAAAAAATCGTCGAGCGTCAATTAATCACGCGATAATCAGTGATTGCTCACTAAGCACTTTGATTTATCATAATCGGCCTATTTAATCGGTTTGGTCAAATATAGCTTAAAAATCGGTCAACAAACCGATTAATCGGACAAAATCGAACAAAATAGGTTTAATTGGATTAATCGAACAAAATTGCTTTAAAATCGGTCAACAAAATCTCTTAAAATCGACAAAATTGCTTAAAAATCTATCAACAAATCGATTAATCGGTCAAGATTGCTTAAAATGGTCAACAAACCGAGTAATAGCTATGTTTGACTTTGAACTTTGAAGAATTATGTATTATTTTTATATTTGAACACTTGAAATATTTGAACTTTGATGCACTATGCTTATCTCCTCGCGTATAATATAATATAATATTTAAAATTACAATTTTGTGCATAAAAATTCCAATCCGATTAATCCCCTTCAGCCGATTAATCGCTAGGCCCTACCCGACCACTCACTGGCGCTAGCGATTTTACAACCTTGGTATATTGTGCGATGAAGATGGAGATTAGGGTTAGTTGATGGAGTGAGTGATTTGGGGGATTTAGATTTTTGAGATCGCGGTGAGTAGAGAGTGGAGTTTTGGTTGAAAGAGACAATGTCGGATAATTGGTGAGTGATTTGTGGTTGAATTAGGAAAGGTCGACGTGATAAGGGGCTGATGGTAAACGTTTGTGTTGAGTATTAGTTTGGGAATGCAATAACATACGTGAAGTTGTGACTTTATCCATTGGTTGAAGCTTGTCTTTATGCGTGATACCGGTTCGAACCTTGCGATTACAGATTTTTACTTATTAAACCTAGAGTAGTGCCATGTCATTATTTACATCGCCATCATTGATGTTCCATGTCATTATTAATGTGCTTAGTCAGCATTAATGACGTGTCATGGTTAGTCTCATATATATGTATAGATTTTACAAATTAATTCTTTTTTGAATTTCGAAAAATCTTTACAGATTATTAATATATATGAAATTATTCACTTTGGGAGAGATATATGCATTTTTGCATAAAATATATAGACTATTTTACCCTTCTCAATATAATGTAGTATTGTAGCCCTATTATTTTCTTGAGTGCAAAAGTTGGCGCATAACATGTACGCTGTTGATCTCCAAATGTGAGATGGTGTAATACTTGGTTGATAATGGAAACATGATATTGATTAAACTGTTGAAGCCAAGAATTTTCGATTGCCTAATTACCCATCATGCTTTCGCTTTTACTTGTAACTTGTGTTTTCTTTCTTTTTCTTTTCGATAAAACAATGAAGACATTGATTTAAGTTTGAATTCATATCTTGATATATCACAAAGTTATGTAAATTCATCTCCGTTTTCTCAAAGCATCACAAGTTTTTTCTTTGGTTACAGAATTGGTGTTGTTTTATATTGGTTTGTTGTTTTGCAATTGCTCGATAAGGAGACGTGTTTGTGTGAAGGGTATAATGGGTTTTTAACAATGTAAATTGATTTTTAATTGATTTAATAATAAAATGGGTAGATAGATATTTATTTTGGGTATATATGGCATTATAGGTTTTGGTTGGGTATATATGACATTTAAGGTTTTAAAGTGGGGATATATGGAATTAACCCTTTTGATAAAATATATAAGTTGCTTAATATCTCAAAATACACTTGTTAGCACTTTGTTAAAAGATAGCGGATAATTAAGCAATAACTGAAATTCTCTTGTTAACACTTCGGCATTTATAATTGGAGCTCAGAAAAGCTTCTTGTTCGTGGAGTGTTAAAATGGTACCAAAACACAAGTACTAATCACCCACCAACCACCAGTTGGTGATACTTTTATTATAACAATATACAGAGGATAAGTCCAAAACCACAGTCCTTACCAAGAACAATACAAGCACAAATTGTTATCCATCTACAAAGGTGTAACAACAATACAATCAACTCACACACAAAACCAATAAACCAAACTACAACTGAGATCAAGATGATCTAACAAACTACCGAGAAAACGAACTTGACTTAACAACTTTTGTATGTGAGAACTTGTGAGATAAAACTGAATAATAGAAACCCTAGATCCAATACTTTAGCTTATATAGCCACAATATTTCACTTTACAACCCCAGCACAAATAGATACTTACCAAAACATACCAAACATTACTTGTTAGGAAAATATAACTAAATATATTTAAAAAACAACCCTCTAAGCTTCATAAGTTTGACAAAGACACATTGACTTATATTTCCAACATCACCCTCAAACCGATGAAGCAAAAAGATTTTCCATACCAAGTTTCTTTTACCATAAGCGCATGTTGTCTTTATTACCAATTGCTTGGTTAGCACATCGCCAGTTTGATCCTTTGAACCAACCTTCAGCTTTCAATCAAACACGATGCCACTTTTCTCTAATAAGATGCACATCAATGTCAAAATGTTTAGTCTTTTCATGCATACTTGAGTTTGCGGCTATTTGCATAATCGCCTTGTTATCACAACAAAGCATAACTTGGTAACAACTCTTGATCCTTCAAGATATTTTAAGATCTTAAGTATCCACGTAAGTTCACAAGTAACGAATGCCATAGATTTGTATTCACTTCAATCAAGATCTTGACAAAGTATTTTGCTTCTTACTCTTCCAAGAAACAATATTACCTTTAACAAAAACACAATATCCGAGCCAGAACCTTGGTGACGAGGACATTTAGTCGAATCGGATTTATTGCCACAACACTAAACTTCTCACTTTTCTTAAAACTTATACAATTTCACGGAGCAAGCAGGATATCTCAAAACCCTTAACAAATTTTAAATGAGGCGTAAAGGCATGCATATATCACCGACTCAAAGCAATGAACAACACAAGCAATATCGAAATGCGATCATAGTAAGGTATATAAGCTTTCCAACAAGCTTTTGATAGCTTGTTATATTCTTTAACAACTTATCATCTTGGACTCTTTACAATTCAAAACAATATTTTAGTGTGGTGTCATAACATGCCTACATGCAAGTAAACCATACTCATGAAGCAACTCCAAACAATATTTTCTTTGATTAAAAACACAAACCATTTTTAATTTTTAAAACTTCAATACCTAAGAAATATTTCAACTCACCAAGATCTTTAATCTTGAATTTATTGTTCAAAAATTTCTTAAAATTTTCAATTTCAACTTCACTTTACATACAAATAACCATATGATCAACATAAACAGAAGAAACATCAACGTACTTCCTTTCTTTTGATAAACAAAGAAATCATTTTTAGATTGTTCAAACCAGCCTCAAATAAAGCTTATTGATTTATGATTCCACTCTCTAGAGCTTGTTTCAAGCCATATAAAGACTTTTTAACTGCGGACCTTAGTACTACCTTCTTTATAATAACTTTGGGGAGGAAGCATATATAAATCTCCTTTCGAGATCACCATAGAGAAAAGCATTATTATCTAACTGAAACAACTTCCAATCATCTTGAACAACAAGACTAATAAGACATCTAACAATGCTCATTTCTAGCAATTTGAAAGTCTCATCATAATCAAGACCTTCTTTTTAGTGCAACCTTGCCACTAACCTAGCTTTATATCTATCAATTTCACCACTTGCTTTATATTTTATCTTATAAACCCATTTAGAAACAATAGGAGTTCTTCCATAAGGAAGATCAACTTCAGTCCAAGTATCATTTTCATATAAAGCATGTTGTAGAAAACTAGAAGGGGGGTTGAATAGTTTACCGATTAAAAACTTTGTTTTGAAACTTATTGAAAGATCAATTGATATTGATCTTGAGTATGTTAATGAAATATGCAAGCAATATGTAATGAGTAAATAAGGAAAGAAATGATCAAACCACAACAAGTTGTTTATAGTGGTTCGCACCTACAAGGACTCTTTTTCCTTGCCCTACTCCACTCCCCGAGTCTCACACTCGAGTGTTTAACTTCACTAGTCAACAAGCTCCTTTCACCGGCGGAGAAAACCTTTACACTTCGCTAACACTATTTCCGACACTAAGCTAGATGTCGAAGTTCTTTCAAGGGTACAACTACTCACACACACAATGTATTTTGAGGACTAAAATACTAACCACTCACACTCACAAGATTATGATGGTTTGATACAACAATGAAGTATGAATCAACACTAGATCATACAACACTAAACAAACAAGACTTCCAACTTCTCGTTGAAGCTTGAATATGACTTGATCTTCTTTGCTACAAAAGAGATCACTAATATGATATGAAACCGAGTTAGAAGGGTTAGAGAGAAGATATGTATGAGAGTATGTTAGAAAGGGATGAGAAACTACTTGGCTTGGCATTGCTATTTATAGCCAAATTGGACAGGAGCGTCCACGGACCGCGGACCCCTTAAAGGTTCACAGGTGTACCAAAATAGTACGCCGATCGGCGGTCAAGATATCAAATCGTGTCTAAAGTCAACTCTATCTAAGTAAGATTGTGCAAGATATGAAGAGTACAAATCTTCACAAAATATCTAATGGAATCTTCCAATGATCCCCATGATGTAATACATTATGTCAAATGTTGTATTACTATTAATAGAAATATGCAAATGCTTAAGTAGTGTTTGGTTTTAAGAACCTAACACATTCTACAAACTATTATCATACATAATGATTAGAGTCATATCAAGATGTTACTAATCATAAATGTAAATGCTTGAATGATGAATATATTGTTTAAGAAAGCTTGTTTTAATATCTAATAAACTTGACAAGCTTTAAGCTTTTATAAATTAAATTTACTCTTTGCGTTAACAAAACTTATATAAAGATCAAAAATATAAATAACGTTTAATGACGATATTTGTATTAACAATCTCCCCTTTTGTTGAGGACAAAATATAAATTTTATTTTTATAAAAGAAACAAAGTTTGTACAAGAGTTATAAAAATATTAGTTTTAGAGCTTGAAAGAAAATGATAATGTAAGTGTATGAAATTTGACTTTTTATGAAAGTCAAAGAATTCACTAGTTGATGCATGATGTTGACTTTTTAAGAAAGTCAAAGTATGCAGCTTGACTTTTGAGAAAAGTCAAATATAAATAATTTCAAGTTCTATATTTTCTCCCCTTTTTGTCTCAACAAAAGAAGAGGCTATCTTGAATGTAATGAGCAGAGCTATTATCTCCCCCTTGTTCAAAGCTCACCCTAAATTGGGTGCTTTTGTGGGAAGATACATGGATTGTGAAAATAAAGCAAACAAAAAAAAATTTGTTAGTAATAATGATCATTCACAAGCATTTCCAAACACTATGTAATGACACCAACAATATAAGAAACAACATTCATTAGTTAAAATTTTTCATGAGTAAAGATCATGAAAAGAGAACACAATGATGTGTTTCTAGTACAAGAAATGAAAAGTATCCTAAAAGAGCAAATAAAAGAAAGACTATTTTAAAACCATCCTAAAGTGATGGTGGATGGGAAAGCGTTGAGGCGCTCAAGAATGTGGTTGAGGATGAACCTCATTTCTTCGTGGAAGTCATGGACCATAATCCGGTCCGATCCACGGTTTGACCTGTTTGCTCACAAGTAGAGCAACCATGCCTTGGAGGGTAGAAAGTTTGCGGAGGTTGTGGTGGTGGAATGGTGGATGTGTTGGTGGTGTTGGGGATGTTTGGAGTGGTCATGATGGATGCAAGCAAAGCACTTTGCATTTGCATTGTCTCACTTAAGTGAGAATCCACCATGCCTTTGAATTGGTGGAGGTTGTGGAGTTCGGCTTGAATCTCCTCTAGTGGGATTGTCATCCCACATGCTCTCGAAATGTCCTCATATGAGGGACATTGATGATGGAAGTGGATGATCCCCATATAAAGGACCATGAATGTCCTTGTGAATGGGGTGGAAAAGAGAGAGGTCTTGGCCTAATGGGGCGTTTGGGTCAATGGATGACCGAGGTGATTCATGAGCGATTCGCTCAATGGTGCCAAAGGATGGCAATGGTGGTGGATGACTTGGCCTAGGAGGCAAGTCTTCCAAGTCCTCTAGGAAAGGATTTGGTGATGTTGGTGGAGTTGAAAATAACTCCATGGGAGTAAGAGTGGGAGACCTTGGTGAAGGTGGTGAGGGTGTTTTGGATGTTTGGATGGGTGCCGGTGGAGGTGAAGTAGGTGTTTTTATTGGTGGTGGAGTGGTGATCACAATGTGTGATGAAGTAGGTGTAGCTAAGGTAAGGTGTGTATCATCTCTAATGGGAGATGAGATTGTGAGTGGTGAAGATTCGGATGATGAGCTAAGATTGACAAAACAACAAGGCCTTACGCTCATTCTAGCGGTTTTCTTGCAAGGTTTTGGTGATGATTTAGTCATTTTAACTTGGGTTTTGATTTGCTAGATAGTAATGAGAATGAAGAAGGTGTGAGGATGATCATGGTAAAGCCTTTCAATTTATAGAGTTAAGAAATTGTTGAGAAAAGGTTTGATTTGATGTTGAACCATTGAAGAGATGAGGTTCCTAATGATTTGGAAGTGGGTTGAATGCTAGTCATATCACCCAAGTCAATCCATACAAAGAAGATGGAGTGAAGAAGAAAAGATATGCAATTAATGTGTTCTAGTGAGTGGAATTTCCTAATATTGAGATTACCCACAGTTTGAAGGTACCAAAAATTTGGTTCCTTCCTTTATGCAAAGGGCTCCTTGGGTGGATTTTTCAAATTTTTGAATTTTGGTGGGAAATGGATTTCTTACATCCCTTAGTGAATAATACTAGTTCTAATACGATATATAAACTAGTTAAGATTGATTTATAAGTGATGGAAGATAATTTGGAATCACGAAAGAGTCGAAATTGAGAAAATTACCGAGGATCCACGGCACCAAAAATCATACACGGACGGAACCCAAAAGGGTGCCGTCTGGTCACTGTTATGCAGACATGGCGGTACCAAATTATATAAGGGCGGTACCAAGATAATGGTGCCGTCGATCCGTGGAGTCTTGAAATTTGAACGAGAATGTTTCTTAAAACCCAAATTTTCAAACCACGAAATTTTTCTCAAAAGCTGTTATACTAAACATTTCTAGTTAGGAAAAGTAAATAACACATATGTAAACATAGTGGAGCATAGATTAAGAGCAAGGCTTATTGATTTTCACAATATAGTGAAAATGGGTAAAATTTGATAGCATACTTGTGCTATCCCATGAGTTTGTTAGCATACCCCATTGTTTTAAGTTATATTATCATCCTACATAATAAAAACAACTAAATAGTATCAAACATTAATGATAAAGCATTGTTCCAAACACTCCTTAAAGTACCCTTATTTATCCAATTTCTTGTAAATCTTGTTCATCATCCTACCAAGGCACTTGAACATTCCCTTAGTTTGCTTGAATTCTGCGGATTCATTCTCAATCTCGGGAAGAGATGCGTAATACTCATGAGGTGGAAGATGAGAGCTTGGAAGACCATCCTGGGAGCTATTTGATGATGATGATGAAGGAGTTGGAGGTTTAGCTCTCTTGCCTTTAGTCTTAGCAACTCGAGCATCACTCAAAGGTACAAAGATGTGAGGAATGAGTTCATAGTGAAGGTGCATCCCTTTTGGGGTTGGTGGAATTGGGCAAGTTTCTATAGAGGCGGGTGAGAAGCATCCCGTATGGAAGAGCAACGGATCCTTGAGTTGGAATATCAATCATTCTCCTAGCTATGTAGTAGGCTAAGTTGAATGGTTGTAGGGTGGACAAGTTGTAAAGCATGTGACAAAGACAAGCGTTTATGTGATCCCTATTCCTATGGTGCTAATGGCGTTTGCTCTAAGTAACTCCTCCCATTTCTTAAATTAGGTGCTTAAGTTCATTGAGCTCCATTCCATATGGATCTCGGTCTACCTCCTTTCCCTTTCGGGTTACTCGGGTTGTATCCGTCTTTGGGTTAAAAAGATGTTCACGGATGACATCCTTATCTTAAGCGGGTTTGTAGGGAAGAAGCGGTCATTGATTGCATCAAGTCGAAGGTGAGTGACCACTTATCCGTGTAGATACAAGTTCCTCGGTTGGGAATTCCTAGTACTCTAGCAAATTCACTTAAAGTGATGGTGTAGTCATTTTGGTTGATTCTAAAGCTAAGACAAAACTCATCATCATCTTCATCACTAAAACCGGTCACACTAGCATAGAATTCTAACACGAACCTAGGACAAATTGGTTCATTAATGTCAAGAAGACAATCGAATTGAATGGCGGCTAGTTCTTCACGAAGATTGGTATGCTCAAGGAAGGATGGGTGAATGGTTCTACCCTCGTGGAAATACCTTGATTCTAGACCCCTAAATATTTCTATTTGTTCCTTGGTGAGTCCTTTGGTTTTGTGGTGTTTGGGAATGTAGTTAAGAGTGTCTTTGTGATCATAGAATCTTGCGGCTACCATGGTTATTCCTAAGGACAAGAGTTAACATGTTAAAAAATTAAGATAAATTTTAACGTTTTTGATTCTAGTGTGTGCCTATATGAAAACAATTTGGAGTTACGGTTATCTCGACTCATTTTATGCACAAAATGGTTTTAGTGGAGTGTTTGGCAAATACCATGAGATAACCCAAATGCTCTTAATTCAATGTGGCTATATTTGAATATACCGGGAGTGCATATTAGTTATGCAATACCTTTAGTATTCAAGAGCATGCAAGTGATGAAAATTCTAACGTTTCTATTTGTATTAGCAATGAAAGAATGTTTTCCTATAAGTGAGAAGCTTTTCAAAACTTTTGACATGGGGTGTTTGGTTGTTTGAATAAGGCCTTATATTTATTATCTATCAATTAGTGGGAAACATGATTTGTTTATGCAATATGATAATGTAGTACCTAATTTGAATGACTAGTTATGCAATTTGCCAATTGAATTCATATTTGGTATAGAAGCATACATAAAACCCCATGTAATGATTTGTGATAGTTTTGTGCATAAATAAGAATCCTAGACTCGGAATTAAGAGATGAAATGTAGTTAGGATACTTACAATGATGTTATCTTCGGTGATTAGTGAGTGGGAAGATGACAATAATGAGCTTGGTTTAAGTTTTGCACGTTTGGTAAAGTGAGTTGTGAGGAAGAAGATGTTATGTATAAAGTTTGTTTTGCTACGTGACACCACGGACGACGGCACCAAATTTTTGGTTCCGTCCGTGTTGTCGTTGGTGCCGTGGCTTCTGATGCGGAAACAAGACAAAATTCTTTTGGTTTGACTATTCTAATGTTTTAGGCTATGTTTATCCTACATGCTTGGTTCCATTAACCCTAAACCAAGTCTAAGAAGATTAAAAGGTTCTCGTTTAAGAGGTTTAGTAAAGATGTCGGCAATGTTGTCTTAGGAGGATACTTTCTCGATTGAAATGTTTCCTTTTTGAACATTGTCGCGAAAAAAGTGATGACGGATTTCAATGTGCTTTGTACGAGCATGTTGAACGGATTCTTGCTGAGATCGATGGCTCCTTTGTTGTCGCAAAGTATCACAATGTCGTTGAGATGAATTCCGTAGTCTCCGAGAGCTTGCTTCATCCAAAGAGCTTGTTGACATGCTTTTCGAGGTGAGGCGTTATTCGGCCGGAGTAGAGATGGCTAAAGCAATTTGCTTCTTTGCAAACCATGAGGTGAGACAATGTCCAACAAAAGTGCAAATACCACTTGTACTTTTCTCTCGACATAATCACCGGCATGATCCGAGTCGGCATACACTATGGTTTCTATAACCGTTCCTTTGGGATACCATAATCCTAAACACGTTGTTCCCTTAATATATCTAAAAATCCTTTTTAATGCTTCTAAGTGTGATGCCTTTGGGTTTTCTTGAAAGCGAGCACATAGACAAACACTAAACATAATGTCGGGTCTACTAGCGGTAAGATAGAGTAGGCTACCAATCATTCCTCTATATTTAGTGTTATCTACAGATTCACCTTCTTCGTCCTTGATGAGTTTAGTGTCCGAGGACATGGGTGTTTTAGTTGGTTTGGAATCTTCAAGACCAAATTTCTTAAGCATGTCTTTTATATATTTAGATTGATTAAAGAAAATACCATCTTCTAGTTGTTTAATTTGAAGTCCTAGAAAGAAGTTTAACTCACCCATCATACTCATTTCAAACTCGTCATGCATGATTTTAGAAAAATCATTACATAGTTCTTGACAAGTTGATCCGAATATAATGTCATCAACGTATATTTGAACAATAATAATTTGTGATTCCTTTTTCTTAGTAAAAGGAGTATTATCTACTAATCCCATAGTATATTTGTTATCAATAAGAAAAGTCTTAAGGCGGTCGTTACAAGCTTTAGGTGCTTGTTTAAGGCAGTATAATGCTTTCTTGAGTTTGAAGACATGATGTGGTTTCTCAAAGTCGGTAAAACCGGAGGTTGAGCAACATACACTTCTTCGTTAATAAACCCATTAAGGAAAGCACTTTTAACATCCATTTGAAATAATTTAAAATCATAAGCACATGCATAAGCAAGTAATATTCTAATAGATTCAAGTCTAGCTACCGTTGCATAAGTTTCATCATAGTCAATTCCTTCTTGTTGATTATAACCTTGTGCAACAAGCCTAGCTTTGTTTCTAGATACTACACCATTTTCGTCCATTTTGTTTTGAAAGACCCATTTTGTTCCAATTATAGTTTGATCTTTGGGTTTTGGAACTAGTTTCCAAACATCATTTCTAACGAATTGGTTTAATTCTTCTTGCATGGCAATTACCCATGATTCATCTTTTATTGCTTCATTTATGGTTTTGGGTTCAATGGTGGATACAAAACAAAAGTGATTACTTTGATTTTGAGCTTGTGATCTTAAGGTTCTTTGATTAAGTTTTCCTATGACCTTTTCTAATGGATGACTTTTAGATTCTTTTATATTGATAATTTCCTTATTTAATGGTTCATCCTCCTTGTTATTATTAATTTGACTTTCAATTATTTGACTTTCAACTAAGTCATCATCTACCAAAGGTGATGTTTTAGAGGAGGTGGACTTTAGTCAAATGTTATGTTTAATGATTCCTCGACTATCATTGTTTCTTTATTTAGGACAATGTAAGCTTTACTAGTTTGAGAGTAACCAAAAAATACACCTTCATAAGACTTTGGGTCAAACTTGGTGAGATAATCCTTAGTATTAAGAATAAAGCATTTACAACCAAAGACTTTAAAATATCCTAATGTTGGCTTTTTGCCTTTATAAAGTTCATATGGTGTTTTGTTTAGGAAAGGACGTATTAGGACTCTATTTAAAATATATGTAGAAGTGTCAGCGGCGTTACACCAAAACTTTTGAGGAATGTTTTGTTCATTAAGCATTGTTCTACTCATTTCTTGAATTGTTCTATTTTTACGTTCTACTACTCCATTTGATTGAGGTGTTAGTGGAGCCGAAAAGTTATGTGTTATACCATTTGTATCACAAAAGTTTCCAAATTGAGTTTCGTTGTCAAATTCGCGACCATGATCCGTTCAGATCGACACAATTTTGACACCTAGAAGATTTTGAATTTTCTTGCTAAGTATTTCAAATTTATCAAAAGCTTCATTTTTGGTTTTCAAAAATAATGTCCAAGTAAACCTTGAGTAATCATCTACTATGACCAAAGTGTATAAGTTGCCTCCATAGCTTCTTATAGCGGATGGTCCAAACAAGTCCATATGTAATAATTCTAGACACTTAGATGTGGATACCATATTTTTAGATTTGTGACTACTATGTGTTTGTTTACCAATTTTGCAGGCGTCGCAAAAGTGTTGGTCATATTTTAGTTTTGGTAAATTCCTAACCAACTCTTTTGAAGATAGGTTTTGTATAAGTCTCATATTAGCGTGACCTAAGCGTCTATGCCAAAGAGATGAGCTATCGTCTAATGTTGTTAGGCAAAGTTTGTCATTATATGTTTTATCTATTTTCATGACGTATATGTTATTTTTCCTAACTCCTTTAGCTATAGTGATACCATCTTTTAGTATTTTACTACCATTTTTGTAAAACCCGAAAATCTAAAACCTATAAAAAGACTAAAATACCCTTGGAATCAAGAATAATAAAATACGTAACACACGTTTACAATAAAGTACGAAATAAAAAAAAACCTAATAAATAAAACTTAGCTAATATAATTTAGTGAGCGACTTTTAGTCTGACGAAGGGCGTAAATGTTTATTAATAAGTTGGGCGTTGTTTGTTTAATGGACTCGTGTCTTTTGTTTGTTTTCACGCCAATCCAAGAACCAAGAGGGTGTTTGTTTTGTGTAAATTGTGAGCCAAGGGGCGAAGCCCATAGAGGTGTTTGTTATGTGTTGGTTGGACCCATTGAAACCAATCACTTTCCTATTCTAACTCAAATACTACAACTATAAATACACTACATAATCATTAAATTGGAACCCTAGTTTTGCTTTGCCTTTTCTTTTCTTCTTGTTAGGCTGAGCTCCCAACACACCATTGGTGTCGATTTTTCTTATTCAAGCTAAGGTATAACGTTTATTCATCTTCCTTTTTAGCATTACCTTGCATAATAATGAGATATATTTGTTTAACATGGCATTTGTTCTCTTTTGTTGTAGAAGTGTAAACAAAACAAAAGAAACCCTAATCCATTTAACTTGTAATTATAAGGAACATGTAAAGTATAAGTAATATTGAATCGGTCATGTATATATTTGAGCTAATGTGGTAGAGACATGCATGGAAGTTGGATAGAGGCATGCATGAGTTTCGAATGGGGTTTAAAAACATTATAACTTGTATATGGAACATGTTTAGATGAGCTAGGTATTGTATAAAACATGCTAGCGAAACCTAGTGAACGAATACATGTGCAAGAGAATTAGACGTGTAATAAATAAGTAAAAGTGCGTAAACATAAACCCTAGTTTAATATGTTAAGAGTGTAAGTATACTAAACCTAATAGCGTATGGTCACATGAAATCATAAAAAGTGTATGATAAAGTGTAAAAAGTAAGAAAGGTTATTAATCATTATTAGGTTAAGTGGAGAGTCATTAAGACGTAACATGTAAAGTAAATGCATATTAATGAGATATTAAGAGTAAGAAACCTAGAGACGTAAATGAGGTATATATTAGGGTTTGAGCTAAATATAGTAAATTGTATCTCATGTGTGAGTTATAACTTATAAACTATTTTCACATTTAATCATAGACTTTAATAAATGATATAACTTGACCCAATCTAACATTAATTATAAAATACTTAGACTCATTAATAAAACCTTAAAGTATAAAAGATCACTAATTTTGAATACCAAATATTAAAAGATCATTTTGACGATTATGGAATCATTAATAACTTGGGCGACGTTAATGTCTATATGGTTCTTCGTGAAGAGGGTAATCCTTTGTTTCGTCTTTTCGCTTTTATCTTTCGCTTGGAATAAGGATACGGATATTACGTGTACTTTAAGACACATGTTATCGTTGAGATATTGACCTTTTGATAAAGGTTTCTCTTAATGTTTTCTTTAGTAGGTTTTCTAAGCCTTTGCTATGAATCCCAAATCTGATTTGTTTGAGCTATTGCTTATCTGAACTTTGATTTCTAAATTATGAAACATCTATTTTTGAACTATCTCGATATAGAAAACTATGATTTTGGAAATATGAATGATTTTTTCGATAAGTATGATACGTAATGGATTATGACATTCGATTTGACCTAAGATAGTTTGATTTTTAGAGCCAAATATTTAACTAGTCATGGGGTTCCGTAATAGTGTCGGTGATGCACCTCGATATGACTCTAGGCGATAGAGTGATGTTACGCCCGTCTCACGGATAATGAAGCATATTTGTGAATATATGTAGGAAGAGTATGGATGCATCTAGATCATTATATGTTATCATTTATATATGTTATCGATGATTGATCTTTAGCGTGCATGCCCGTCCTTAATAACTCTGGTAGGTCTCACAAAATGTTGCCTTATGTGAATATGAATATGATCGATATATGTTTTACGGGCTCGTGGTAGTTGACTATAAACTTTATTCAGCAAAATTATGATTTATGCATTTGAAAATGATTATGGTTTTGCTATCCTTTCATTCGCTTTATTTCATATTCGATATCGTTTGGTATTAAGCTTTTGCTTTCATATCACATTCTTGGGCTTTGAAGCTGGCCGCACTTTTCTTTTCTATTGCGGTGTCTTATTGGAAGGCTGGGTTGCTTTGGGATGAGTGCTTGAGTGGACTTACATAGAATTTTAGCTGATTTTCTTATGATGCCATTTAAGACTTATTTATTTTGGATATTATGTTGAGGTTTATTATGTTTAAATTTGGGACCTATGTATTGAAGTCATTTTGACTTGGATTATTCCGCATTTATGTCAAGACTTCTTTTGGTTATTTATGTTTTGCTTTGATATGACACCATTACTTGTGATTCCTTTACCCTTGGCGAGATTGAGCGTTACAATTTATGGTATCGAGCCCGGTTTCGACTTGTAGTGAGGATTTTGTGACATATGGAGCCTAGGTTTTGAGACTTTAGAGCTTAGGATTTGACACAATGAGGATTTGGGTAGACTATAGGATTCCTTCGTATTTCCATTTAAATTATCTCACCTTTGTTCATTTTGCTATCGTTTGGATATGTTCGGATGGTTCAAACTTCGTCGTGCTGTTAACTTCGGGAGGGGACGATGATACTCTGCGACATGGATCTTGCAATTCAGATACTCTCAACTCTCTTTTCACTGGTTTGACTACACTGAGATGATGGAGAGCGGGTGATCAACAACATTAAATGTCGGAATGGTGCTTCGAGGAAGTGGTGGAGGAAATCAACAAGTAGGCATTCATACACTGGCTTTCGGCGTTTGATGAAACTCAAACCTCTTCGTTGCTGCTTCTTGCTACTCACCCCAGTGAGGGTGGATCACTCATGTTGAGAAAATTTATTTGAAGTCTTGGGTTGTGGAGATGAATTTAAGACTCGTTTAGTGCATTCAAACTGGGGTGATGCTTTAAATTGGTGGAAAGCATTGAAACAAGCGAGGAGGAGATGCTTTTGCTTTATTACTTGTACTTGGGAGTTTGGGACTATCTTCTATAACCGATTACTTCGATCTTGGAGTAACAAGGTATGAGAGGATTATCGGGCAATCTACCGTTTGATCATTGAGAACTCTAATGAGTACATGAGTAGGTTTATGAGGTTGGTGAGTTTTTGTTGGAGTGATTCTTGGAGATGGTAGTCAGCTAAGCATTTCAAATGGGGATGAAGAAGTGGGTGTTGGACCGACGCTTAACGAGTATGAGGATGTGTCGGCTGCAATGATGCGATAAGTAACATGAGATCTTTCATGAAGGTTCGGGTTACAACAAAAGCGTATCGTGATGGTGTCCGGATTCAAGGACTCAAAGTGAGTATAAAATCTTGGCGAGTTATGATTCAAGGGACAAGTGGATAGGGTTATGATCGTGGATTAGGTCGGGAAGAATGTGGAATCTAAGCACTGGTAGGGGTGGAATAAGCAAAACTCTTGGTAAAAAATTGAAATGATCGTCGGAATCAAGGTTAATAACCAGCGTTACAACAAGGATCGGTCGCTCGAGGATCGAATCAGGGTCGCTTCGGGATCTTCTAGTCGACAAGGGCGGTGAAGTTTTGCCTCCACCTATCGTACTACTTGTGGAAAGGCTCATCCGGGACGTGTTTCAAGGCCACGGTGGATGTTTCTCTTGTGGTTCCACTACTCCAAGATCAAGGATTGCCACTAAGAGGAACGTGATTCACGGAAACTACATAAGCCACCTACTACTTTGGGCGTGTTTATGCTACTACTCGGAACGGTAGGGCATACTTCGAGTACCATTACTGGCACTCTTTTCATGATGATTATACGTCTTCGTTTTATTTGATACGATTACCCACACTCCATTATATACGTCACATTTGCTAAACTTAATATGAAGCCCAAACCACTAACAAATACTTATCAATTTCGCTATGAAAAACCACATGATCATTGATCATAAATACGTTAAGTGCCCTCTTAGTTTTGATGATCGTATTAAGCTCTGAAAATCATGTATCCTCTCGATATGGTAGACTTTGATATCATTCTAGGCATGGATTGGTTGGCTTATCATAGAGCTTCCATCGTGCTATGCTAGAGCGTGATCTTTGGAGGCGTAAAACATCTCATGGATTTATTATGGTTCTAAACCACCAATCTGTTAAGTTCATTTACGCTATGAAGGCACGGACCATGATTGCTCATGGGTGTCAAGGTTTTTCTAGCATCTTGAGACACATCTTTGGAGAGTCCTAACATTGAAAACAACTGTTGTTTGTGGAATTCACCGAAGCGTTTTTCCGATGAACTTCGAGTATTCCTCGGCTAGAAGTTGAGTTTAGCATTGAGTTAATTCACAGTGCTAAACCGATTTGAAGCTCCGTATCATATGCTTTTGTAGAAGCTGAAGGAATTAAAGGAACATTTGCAGAGATGATAGATAATGGATTCATTAGATAGTGTTTCTCCATAGGGTGCACTGTTTTGTTTGTGAAGAAGAAGAAGGATGGAAGTATAAACATGTATGAGCTTCACAGTGAACTCCAACGTATTACTATTGAAACCGCTTTATCCTCTTAAGCGCATAGATGATTTGTTTGATCAGCTGCAAGAACTAAGTTCTTTTTCTAAGATTGATAGAAGTCCGGTTATCATCAACTATTGTGAAGGAGCAGATGTTCCTAAAACCGCTTTAGATACAGATATGGTCATTATGAGTTTCTCGTTATGCCTTTTGGTTTTGACGAATCCGCTTTCTTTGTGTTTATGGACACGATGAATCGTGTTTTCCATGAGTTTCTCGACAAGTTCGTTATTGTTTTCATCGGCGACATTTTAGTTTACTCTAAGTCACGAAGAGGAGCATGAGCAACATCTCAGGATAGTTTTGGAGATTACGAGAAAAGAAGAAGAAGTTGTACGCCAAATTCTCGAGGTGTGAATTACCGTTAGGACAAGTTAAACTTTCCTGGTCATATTGTATCTACTGATGGTATCACCATGGATCCGTCTAAGGTTGAGGCTATCACTAAGTGGCCAAGACCTCCATGCTGACTGGCAGGTTAGGAGTTTTCTAGGACTTGCTTTGGCGGATACTACTAGGCGTTTTTGTTGAAGGTTTCTCTCGTTTAGCTTTATAGCCCTTAACTTGATGAGGAAAGGTGAAAAGTTAGGTATTGGGCCGGATGAAAGAAGAAAAAGAGTTTTGAAGAGTTGAAACGAGGAGGTTGGTGTAAAGCTCCCTATTTTGACTCTTCCATCCGGTTCACGAGGATATCAAATCTATAGCGATGCATCTAAGAAAGGATTGAAACGTGTCTTGATGCAACATGGTAAGGTGATAGCTTCGCTTCAAGACAACGAAACCTTATGAGGAGAATTACCCACTCATGACCTTGAGTTAGGCTTTGTGGTGTTCGCGTTGAAGATCCGGAGACATTACTTGTATGGAGAGCGTGTGATATTTTCACTTGACCATAAGAGCCTCAAGTATATTTTCACTCAAAAGGAACTCAACATGAGACAAAGAAGATGGTTAGAACTTCTTAAGGATTATGACACTAACATTCGGTACCATCTTTGTAAGGCTAATGTAGTTCTTTGGCCTTAACTTAGCAGGAAATCGTGCATGCTTGCAAGTATTGAGATTGAGCCTAGGATCATTAAAACTTAGAAGCGTTTGAATGTTGAGTTGTGCGTCTGAGGTTTTGGTGGATCTTGGGCTAGTATAAAGGTGGTCGAACCTTATACTTTACGCAAATTAAGGAAGCTCGAGAAGAAAAGATGGCGAGTAGCTTGTGGTAGCTCAAAATGTTGAAGAAGGTAGGCGGTAGGAGTTTAAGGTTGATAATGATGGAATTGTATGGTATGAAGATAGGCTCTGTGTTCCTAATGATTCGTACTTCAGCGAGAAAGTTATGGTGAAGCTCATAGTTCTCCTTTCACTATCCATCATGGTTCTACCAAGATGTATAGGGATTTGAAACAGTATTTCGGTGGAGCGGCATGAAGCAAGATGTGGCGGCGTTTGTGTCGAAGTGTATGATTTGTCGCAAGTGAAGATTGAACATCAAAGAGCTAGTGACATTGTTACAACCATTGGATATCCGACATGGAAGTGGGATAAGATATCTATGGACTTTGTGGTGGACTACCTCTTACTAAGAAGAAGCATGATGCGATTTGGGTGGTTGTTGATCGGCAACCAAATCGCTCATTTCTTACCAATTAGAAAGGATTATGGTATTGGTAGATTGGCGAGATTTTTCACAAGAGATAGTTAGACTTCATGGTACTCGACGTCTATTGTTTCGAGATAGGGATCCGCGTTTTACTTCTCGTTTCTGGAAAGGTTTGCAAAAAGCTTGGGGTACTCGCCTTAATTTTAGTACGGCGTTTCATCCTCAAACAGGATGGTCGGTCGAGAGAGGACTATTCAGACCTTAGAAGACATGCTAAGGGCTTGTGCTGGAATGGATCGGCACTGGGATGAATATTTGTGATTAGTAGAGTTTGCATACAACAACAGTTGGCATGCTAGCATTAAGGCAGCTTACCGATTCGAACTTCTTTATGGAAGAAAATGTAGATCACCTACTTGTTGGGATGAGGTAGGTGAACGCCTAATCGAAGGTCGGAAATGATTGAGATCACTAATGAGAAAGTAGCTTTGCTAGAAAAGTTGAAGGAGGCTAGGTCTGCTGAAAGTTATGCCGACAAGCATAAATGCAAATGATTTAGAGTTTCGAGTTGGTGATCGTGTGTTTGAAAGTCTCGCCGTTTAGAGGTGTGAACGCTTTTGGAATCAAGGGCAAGCTTCAGTCCTCGATTTATCGGTCCGATTTGAAATTTTGGAGCGTATAGGAAGTTTCAGTATCGATTAGCACTTCCTCCTCAGTTGTCGCATGTTCATGATGTGTTCCATGTATCTCTCCTAAGGGGATACAACTATCATCCATTACACGTTTTTCCATTATCCGTTTGATCAAATCCAATCCGATATGTCTTTATCTGAAGAACCGGAAGTTATTTTAGAAAGACAAGAGAGAGTCATGAGGAATAAAGTCATTCCGTTTGTTAAGATTCTTTGGAAAAATCACCCGGAGCGTGAGGCTACTTGGGAGACAAGAAGAGTCGATCTGAGCTAGTTATCCTCATTTCTTTGAATAGTTCGGTATGTTCTCATTTAGTTCTCGCGTTTTAGTTTTTACTTTCATTTCAATTTTCGAGGGCCGAAAATTTTTTTTTTTAGAGGGAAGAGTTGTAAAACCGAAAATCTAAAACCTATAAAAAGACTAAAATACCCTTGGAATCAAGAATAATAAAATACGTAACACATGCGTTTACAATAAGTCACGAAATAAAAAAAACCTAATAAATAAAACTTAACTAATATAATTTAAGTGAAGCGACTTTTAGTACGACGAGGGCGTAAATGTTTCGCTAATAAGTTGGGCCGTTTGTTTGTTTAATGGACTCGTGTCTTTTGTTTTGTTTTGTAAGCCAAGAACCAAGAAGGTGTTTGTTTTGTGTCGTGTGAGCCAAGGGGGCCGAAGCCCATAGAGGTGTTTGTGTGTGTTCGGTTGGACCCAACCCAAACCCAATCACTTTCCTATTCTAACTCAAATACTACAACTATAAATACACTACATAATCATTAAATTGGAACCCTAGTTTTGCTTTGCCTTTTCTTTTCTTCTTGTTCGCCGAGAGAGCTCCCAACACACCATTGGTGTCGATTTTTCTTATTCAAGCTAAGGTATAACGTTTATTCATCTTCCTTTTAACGTACCTTGCATGTATATGTCGAGATATATTTGTTTAAATTAGCGTTTTGTTCTCTTTTTGTTGTGACCGAGAAGTGTAAACCGAAAACAAAAGAAACCCTAATCCATTTAACTTGTAATTGATAAGGAACATGTAAAGTGATAAGTAATATTGAATCGGGTCATGTATATGTTGAGCTAATGTGAGCTTGAGACATGCATGAGTTGGACCGAGGCATGCATGAGTTTTCGAATGAGGTATAAAACTATGTAACTTGAATATGTAACGTTTGGATGAGCTAGGACTTGTATAAAACATGCTATTTAAAACCCTAGGTGAACAGAATACATGTGCAAGAGAATTAGACGTGTAATAAATAAGTAAGGTGAATGCGTAAACATAAACCCTAGTTTAATATGTTAAGAGTGTAAGTATACTAAACCCTAATAACGTATGGTCACATGAAATCATAAAAGTGTATGATAAAGTGTAAAAGTAAAGAAGGTTATTAATTACGTATTAGGTTAAGTGGAGAGTCATTAAGACGTAACATGTAAAGTAAATGCATATTAATGAGATATTAAAGAGTAAGAAACCCTAGAACGTAAATGAGAGTATATTAGGGTTTGAGCTAAATATAGTAAGTGTTATCTCATGTGTGAGTTATAACTTATAAACTATTTTCACATTTAATCATAGACTTTAATAAATGATATAACGAACCCTAATCTACAACATTAATTATAAAATACTTAAGACTCATTAATAAAACCCTAAAGTATAAAGATCACTAATTTTGAATACCAAATATTAAAAGATCATTTTGACGATTATGGAATCATTAATAACTTGGACGACCGTTAATGTCTATAGGTTACGTGAAGAGGGAGTAATCCTTTGTTTTCGTCTTTCGCTTTTTCGATCTTTAACGTTGGAATAAGGTGCGGATATTACTGTCTTACTTTAAGACACTTATGTTATCGTCATACGGATATTACGACCTTTCACCGATAAAGGTTTCTCTTAATGTTTTCTTTTATTACCAGGTTTTCCTAAGCCTTTGCTATGAATCCCAAATCTGATTTGTTTGAGCTATTGCTTATCCAACTTTGATTTCTAAATTATGAAACATCTATTTTGAACTATCGATAGAAAACTATGATTTTGGAAATATGAATGATTTTTCGATAAGTATGATGCAGTAATGAGTTATGACATTGATTTGACCTAAGATAGTTTGACACCAGAGCCAAATATTTAACTAGTCATGGGGTTCCATGTCCGATCGATGATGCACCTCACGATATGACTCTGAGGCAGAGAGTGATGTTCGCGTCTCGGATGGTGAAGCATATTTGTGAATATGTAGGAAGGTATGGATGCATCCTAGATCATTATATGTTATCCGTTATATGTTATCGATGATTGATGCTTTAGCGTGCATGCACGTCCTTCATAACTCTGTAGGTCTCCTACAAAATGTTGCCTTATGTGAATATGAATATGATCGATATATGTTTCGGGCTCGTGGTAGTTGACTATAAACTTTATTCTGAAAATTATGATTTATGCATTTGAAAATGATTATGGTTTTGCTATCGCTCATTCGCTTTATTTCATATTCGATATCGTTTGGTATTCGCTTTTTGCTTTCATATCCATTCACTTGGGCTTTGAAGCTCACCGGCCGCACTTTCTTTTCTTCGTGGCGGTATCTAAGCATTGAAATGGGTTGCTTTGGGATGAGTGCTTGAGTGGACTTACCTTAGAGATTTTAGCTTTGATTTTCTTATGATGCCATTTAAGACTTATTTATTTCGGATATTATGTTGAGGTTTATTATGTTTCCTCTGGGACCTATGTATTGAAGTCATTTTGACTTGGATTATTTCCGCATTTATGTCAAGACTTCTTTTGGTTATTTATGTTTTGCTTTGATATGACACCATTACTTGTGATTCCTTTACCCTTGGCGGGTCGGGGCGTTACAATTTTCATCGAATAGTACTTTATACTTTTTATCACATAGTTGGCTAATACTAAGTAGATTAAATCCTAACCTATCCACATGAGCAACATTTTCAATAGTTAGAGAGTTATGAGCAATCGTACCTTTGCCAATGATTTTGCTTTTGAGATTGCTACCGAAAGTGACATTACCTCCGGAATTATACTCTTGGTATGATGAGAAGAGACCTTTGTTGCCCGTCATGTGTCGTGAGCATCCACTATCTTTTATCCATTCATCGGGTTCCAATCCAACTTTCAAACATACCTAAGAAGCAAATAACTCAAACATTTGGTCCCCCATATCTCATGGGTCCGTTTGGGTTAAACATACCATTTATTTGATTCATGTATGGAAATGATGGGTAAGGGTTCCATGGCATGTAATCTCGAGTTTGATATGGTCTAGGAAAGTTTTGATTCCAACCGTTGTGTTGGTAGTTAGGTTGAACGTTGTGGTTGCTCTTAGGAAAGGGACGTTTGGCAAAAGAAGTTTTATATCGTTGTTGAGTAGTTTTTGATCTAAATTCATTTTTAACAAGTCCTACTCCAGATATAATGGCTGGTTTTAGTTTAACATTATCATTGGTTTTCTTTGTTATTTTAACAAATTGATGCGGTCCGTATTGCGAACATTCACATTATTTGAAGTACCCGCGGTACCATTTTGCATAACGGACGGAACCCTTATTTTGGTTCCGGCTCGTCCGTCTTTGCTCTTCGGCGGTTTTGATTGAGAATGTTCGTCTTTTTCGGCCGCTTTGTTTTGACTCTTTGGAATTAATACTTCATTAAAACCTAGCCCATTCATGTCTCCCGGTGTTTTATGAATTTTAACTATTTCATCGGCAAGAGCGATGTTTTTGTTAAACCTTTTAAACTTAGAATTATTTTCTATTAAAACTTCTTGTGTGAGCTTTAGTTTTTCTATTTCAAGATTAAGCTCTTGACATGATTTACAATCATCGTCATTTGCTTTTCCTTTTCTAGTCGTTTTGCTTTTTCTTTTAACTCATATACCTCATTTTCCAAAAACTCCTTTTTGGCTTTTAGAAATTTATTTTTAGTTATGATTTTTAGACTTAGCTCACACAATTGATTATATTGTTTTTGCAAGGTGTCATCATCTATAGAGGAATAAGAAGAGTCGGAAAGTACCTCATTTGACTCATGTGCCATTAGAGCGATCTCTTCCTTGCTTGTTTCCTCATCGTCTTCACTATCACTCCAAGCACCACTTACAAAAGCTCGTTGAGTTTTGTTTTTAGGTGGCTTGGGACATTCTCCTATGAGATGACTTGCATCACCACATCTAAAACACTTTCTTTCACCTTTAATCTTCTTATCATCCCGATCTTTTTGGAATGGCTTCTTTTCTTCTCGAGGTTGTCTTACAAACTTTCCTCTTCTTCTAAAGAACTTCTTGAAATCTCTAACGGCCATAGCATACTCCTCATCTTCACTATCGGAACAAGATTCACCATCATCGCGTGATTCCGCCTTTGCTTTAAGAGCAACGGATTTGATCTTCTCCTTTCTTCCTTTGATGATCTCAGAATCTTTCTCCATTACCATTTCGTGAACTTTGAGGTTGCCAATTAGCTCGTCTAGTGACATTATTGAGAGATCTTTTGATTCTTCAATAGCGGTCACTTTAGCTCTCCATTTGGGATGGAGTGCTCTAAGAAATTTCCTGACAAAGTTCTTACTACGAAAAGATTCATCAAGTGCTTTAAGTGATGTAATGATAGTGTTAAAGCGAGCAAAGCCACAATCAATGGTTTCATCTTCAGAGATAACAAATTGTTCATATTGTTGAACAAGAAGATCAATTTTGTTATCCTTGACTTGTGAATTACCTTGATGTGTAACAATTAAAGATTCCCAAATATCTTTAGCGGTTTCACACATAAAAATTCTTTCATATTCTTTTCTAGGTAAAGCATTATAAAGCATCATTTTAGCTTCATTATTTTTAGCAACTAATTTCTTTTGTTCATCAACGGAAATATCCTTTGTTGTAGAACTAAAATCTCCTTTAACAATAATAAACCAAAGATCTATATCTTTTGATTTTACATATGTTTCAAAACGGTTTTCCAATAGATAAATCCATTGGTTTCAAAGAGTGGTGGTCTTTGCATAGATTGCCCTTCTTTAAAGTTTTCGAATCCATGGATCGTTTCAAGTTTATAAAATACAAGTTATTTTAGAAATTATTGAGCAACGAGGCTCTGGTACCAATTGTAGAAAACTAGAAGGGGTTGAATAGTTTACCGATTAAAAACTTTGTTTTGAAACTTATTGAAAGATCAATTGATATTGATCTTGAGTATGTTAATGAAATATGCAAGCAATATGTAATGAGTAAATAAGGAAAGAAATGATCAAACCACAACAAGTTGTTTATAGTGGTTCGGCCTACAAGGACTCTTTTTCCTTGCCCTACTCCACTCCCCGAGTCTCACACTCTAGAGTTTAACTTCACTAGTCAACAAGCTCCTTTCACCGGCGGAGAAAACCTTTACACTTCGCTTACACTATTTCCGACACTAAGCTAGATGTCGAGTTCTTTCCAAGGGTACAACTACTCCCACACACAATGTATTTTGAGGACTAAAATACTAACCACTCACACTCACAAGATTATGATGGTTTGATACAACAATGAAGTATGAATCAACACTAGATCATACAACACTAAACAAACAAGACTTCCAACTTCTCGTTGAAGCTTGAATATGACTTGATCTTCTTTGCTACAAAAGAGATCACTAATATGATATGAAACTGAGTTAGAAGGGTTAGAGAGAAGATATGTATGAGAGTATGTTAGAAAGGGATGAGAAACTACTTGGCTTGGCATTGCTATTTATAGCCAAATTGGACAAGAGCGTCCACGGACCGCGGACCCCTTAAAAGGGTTCCGCCCGTGTACCAAAATGGTACCGGATGCTCCGATCAAGATATCAAATCTGGTCTAAAGTCAACTCTATCTAAGTAAGATTGTGCAAGATATGAAGAGTACAAATCTTCACAAAATATCTAATGGAATCTTCCAATGATCTCCATGATGTAATACATGATGTCAAATGTTGTATTACTATTAATAGAAATATGCAAATGCTTAAGTAGTGTTTGGTTTTAAGAACCTAACACATTCTACAAACTATTATCATACATAATGATTAGAGTCATATCAAGATGTTACTAATCATAAATGTAAATGCTTGAATGATGAATATATTGTTTAAGAAAGCTTGTTTTAATATCTAATAAACTTGACAAGCTTTAAGCTTTTATAAATTAAATTTACTCTTGTCGTTAACAAAACTTAGGCAAAGATCAAAAATATAAATAACGTTTAATGACGATATTTGTATTAACACATGTATCTCATCATTCATAGCACATCTCCAATTAACATCTTTAGAAGCCTCAAAATAAGAAGTAGGCTCACTAGACTTATTCAGATTAGACACAAAGCAGCAATTATCAGAACTAAGCAAACAATGATTGGCATACTTACCAATACCATATCTAACTTTATTATCAAGAACAAAATCATTCAACTTAGCAGGAAATCTAGAAGACCTAGAAGATCTTCTAGTGGTTCCTTCCTCTGTTTGATTTTGAAATCATTTTGGGACTTAGACTCATCTGTATTAAGAAAAGTGTTTCCCTCAGACTCAAGGTTTTCATCTAAAGGAGTTGCAGACACTTCCAACTCTGGTTGCTGTGAGCTAGCAGGTTGTTGCATCTGTTCTTAACTCTTATCCTGCTCACTGCTCACAACCATACCAAGTTAAAAAGGACTACTTTCTCTACCAACAGATGCATATTCTCTATTTACACTTTCAAAGTTTGCATAATTGGGAATGGGACTAGGAGTTTTGGTTTTTGACTCAAACTCATTATAATAAAAAAAATGTTTAGATGAGTAACCTCAGAAACTGGCTTTGAAGTTACACTCTGACTCATTCTCAATGGAAAAATAGTTTCATAAAATTTCACATCCCTTGAATAAAGGACTGCTCTATTTTCTAAACTCAAAAGTTTATAATTTTTTACCACTAGCATAACCAATCATAACACATTTTTCAAATTTTTCATTAAACTTATCGACTCTTTTTAGAATAGCAGCAAAACACAAACACCCAAAACTCCTAAGATGAAACAGACTAGGTTCCCTACCATACACAAGAGAGAAAGGAGATTTCCCATTCAACACAGAGGAAGGTAACCTGTTAATCAAATAAGTAGCAGTTAACACACATTCAGACCAAAACACAAGAGGAATCCCCCCTGAAACATAAGACTTCTAGCAACATTAAGCAGATGTCTATGTTTCCTTTACTATACCATTACATTTGTGGTGTATATGCACAACTAGTTTGATGAATAATACCTTTAGTATCAAAAAATAATTCATTTTATTATTAACAAACTCAGTACCATTATCAGACCTAAAAACCTTGATTTTCTTTTCAAACTGTGTAAAAACCATGTTATAAAAAGACACAAACATGTCAAACACTTCATCTTTCCTTTTTAACATATACACCCAAACAGATCTAGTGAAGTCATCCACAACAGTCAAAAAATACCTATACCATTCCCTACTAACCACTTTATAAGTTCCCCAAACATCTAAATGTATGAGTTCCCCAAAAACAACATATTTATGTTCACTTATTGGAAAAGGATCACTTGTTTGCTTTGCCTTATGGCAAACCTCACAAGGACCATTATGATCAATATTTGATAAGTTCAAAGACTCTTTAAGTAATTTCAAAACTTGGTTATCGGGATGACCCAACATTTGTGCAGACTTCTTTAGTCACAAAACAAGACAAAAACTCACTTTTAACAACATTGGAAGACATATCACAGAGCTTATCAAACAAATATAACCCACCATATTCGATACAGTCCCGGCACACTCTGCTGATTCAAATCCTGAATGTAACACTTAGTCTCATCAAAACCAACTCTAAACTTACTATCTTTAATCAGCTTATTAACAGGCATTAAACTAACACAATACTCAGGCACAACCAAAACATCAAACAAAACAACATTGCAATTAAGTCTCAGATTTCCGACATGAGTAACTTTAGCCAAAGTCCCATTAGGATGACCAACAGTAAGTTTCAAATCAGAAATATCAACCACATTAAACATATTTAGGGCATAATTAGTTAAATGTTGATTTGCCCCTGAATCAATTATCCAACCCAGATGATAACTGACTCCATTAAGTCTTAAGTTGGCACAAAAAAACTGATAAAAATAATCATTAAAAAACACACTTCCATTAAAGAAAGAACATGAGGCACTACCTTTCATGTTAGATTGGCGAAATTCTAGGTTTCTCATTAATAAGACTCATAAGCTTCAAAACCTGCTCATTACTAAAAGACAAGTTGCCAACAGCAGATTTAACCATATTATTCATATTAGAAGTGCCCTCAAGATCATTGGTTTTGTTAAAACTATTTGCAAGCTTTAGATTAGGATTCTTTTTAAAACCAGGTGGATATCCAATGATCTCAAAACACCTCTCAACTGTATGCCCTTTTAAACCACAATAAGTGCACACCAAATTATCATAATTCCCTCTATTATTATTACCACTATTGTTATTACTATTGTTTCTTTTCCAGTTAGCATTCTTATTATCAAAAGTTCTAGAAACAAAAGCAGAAACCTGAGCCTTCTCAGATTTCCACAGAGTGGTAGGAATCCCTCTATGGGACTCCTCCCTAGAGATAATAACAAGGGCATCCTTGACCTGAGGAAGAATTTCCCTGGTCAAGAGACTACTCCTTATGAGCTGATATATGTCATCAAGACCCATAAGAAACTGCATTAACTTCAACAATTTACTATGATTACCAAGCTCTAGTCTCCATAAAGAATTCAGTTTATGATAATACTCAGAAACAGGCAAACTACCCTTCTTAAAACTATTTATCTTTTGAAGCAAGTTAAACACAACAAAACCATCAATCCTATCATAAGTGTCCTTCAAGTGTTTCCACACAACAGAAGCATTTTCAGAAAACACATGACCAAGATAAACATCTTGAGATAAAGATGTTAACAACCAGTTTATCACAACATTGCATCCTCGTCCCATTAGGCTTCCAATAAGGGACTTGCAGTATAAGAAACCGTGGTACAACTACCATCTAAAAAACCCATTTTATTCTTGATTTGAATAGCCAATTTTATAGCAGTAGCCCATATTCTATAATTCTCAACCCTGTCAATTTATGACTCACAATAGAAGCACAATTAGAGTCATTAGGATGAAGATGCAGATGATTGCTCTGATCTAAACTACTTATCATAATAGCCATAATAGTAAAACAGAAGAAACACAACAAGAATAACAACTAAGATGATCAAAGAAACTACCAAACAAAGTAAACGAATAACCAGGATAACAAACAACCAAACTGCAACCAAAGAAACTACCAAACAAACAAAACAGGAATAACCCGATAACAAACAACCAAACTGCAACCCCAAACCAATCAATCTCAACTTCCAAGACTGCCCAAATCCTATCCTCCAACGACTTAGACACAACAACAAAACAAAATAAACCTAAAATTAAACACTCACACCCAAGATCAACTTGGATAAAGCCCAGAGAAGGTTGGCGGCGGTATTATACCACTCAAGGTGGCAGATCAAGGTGTTAACCAACCTGTTTGCACCCTCTGAACTCTAAACCAGTTAACCTTAAAGGAAAAAATAGAACTTACAGTGCTATCAATTATATGCAGCGAAAATAACCAAGAACCAGGGCCGAAACACCTCAGAGCACAAAGTTTCCAAGAACCCCAAATCAGAAAATTAGGGTTTCAAGAAAACCAACCAAGAACCACTTAATAGCACCAGATCAACCAACCAAACAACTTTAATTGCTCGAAATCTAACCAGAACTAAAAACCCCCAAATTCTAGGGTCTTAAGAAAAACCCAAAAACTGATCCAACCCAAGAACCTTCAATTAAACCGTCAAGAAACACGATTCAACTCCCAAATCGTTGGATCAACAAAATCAGAACCAAGATCGAACAAGAACCCCAAGAAAATCAATCGGCGAACAATGATCGAACCTAAGGCTCGATACCATGTTAAAATGGTACCAAAACACAAGTACTAATCACCCAACCAACTATCCCTTGGTGATACTTTTATTATAACAATATACACTGAAGGTAAGTCCCTAACGAGGTTCTTACCAAGAACAATACAAGCACAAACTGTTATCCCTCTACAAAGGTGTAACAACAATACAATCAACTCACACACTAAACCAATAAACCAAACTACAACTGAGATCAAGATGATCTAACAAAACTACCCAGAAAACCAGAAACGACTTAACAACTTTTGTATGTGAGAACTTGTGAGATAAAACTGAATAATAGAAACCCTAGATCCAGCCTTTAGCTTATATAGCCACAATATTTCATTTTACAACCTGCACAAATAGATACTCACCAAAACATACCGAATATTACTTGTTAGGAAAATATAACTAAATATATTTACAAAACAACTCTCTAAGCTTCATAAGTTTGACAAAGACACATTGGCTTATATTTCCAACATCTATTGTTAGTTGTTGGTTTGAGTGGTCACTGTAACAAGGGAGTATCATATGCATATACTTCCTCATGATGAGGACTTGATGCGTTGGTCATCTCCATCACGTACGGTTCATGATGAAGACTAGTGCATATATGCAGTTAGGATGGCAAGTATACTTGCTAGACGTACGGTGATGCTTGATATTAAGTATCTATACATGTGTGCGGATAAGTAATTTGCATATGTTACATCTAAACAGACTAAGTACGTACAGTAGCATCGATGTACATTAAAATCATTAAGAATGTCTAGTTGCATCAAACTAATTAAGTAGCGATCGCTATGGAAATGATGTAGCATTTTTACAGGCACCAACTGGTGTTTTGTTTTGCGAAGTTGAATATATGCATGCAAAGTTAGGGTGATCGATAAGATTCATGCTTAGTCTTTTATTTAACCAAAAGTCAACGGACATCCCATATACACTTAATTCTGAACAATGGCATGTAACATGACTTAAAAACAATCGTCATTAATTGATTCTAATTCTTAATATTTATATAGAAAAAACATACTAGTAGTACGTGTAATCCATCTGATGCTGCAAATAACTCAACTTAGTTTGACTTGTGATGTTGAAACCACAAGCTAAGTGTCTTTTTATTTCAAAATCTACCAAACAAATGTCGATTTATAGCACCTGTTACTAGTTACGGGTACGTACATGCATTTGAATGATTTGATGTAGCTCCGAGCATTTATTTGATAAATGAAAACCATGTCTGTATGTTGACTTTTAATCTCACCTGATAAGAAAAAGTGTTCCATCACTAAATAACATTCACAAGAAAGCAATGAAATAAATTTCACTCTATCAAAGACAATAAATCTTAAGTTGTGCTGGAGCTAGGGTCTTGCTTGGAAAATTTGCACAGGAGACAAGTTAATTTCTTGTTTGATGATATATGCATATCTGCTTCTGAATCTAATTCGAACATTATAAGATTCAAAAGGACTTAGTTAGCTTACTTTCAAACATGCATGTACGGCGGACAATTCTTCGAGGTGTTGCCTTAGATAGGTGGCTTAGCTATTTTAAATTTGTGGTTGGTTATAGGAGTGCAGAGTGATAGGAGTACTGTTTGGCTTAATTTGATATGTTTTGCTTAATTTGTATTGTTAGTGATGAAAATGTCAAAAGGTAGGTGTCAAAATGGTAACAGGTTTTCAATATGTTGGCTCCCCTAACCTAGACTTTGGATATATGACCAATAACATCAGATCTTTTCAATGTTTTATAGAGTATTTTTCTTTGTTATTAGTCGCATGCTAATTAATGAGGGCCTTTTCAAAATCCTTATGTATACCTAATACCTTTATTAATTAAGTAAGTTTAAATTTGTGAAAACTTGCTGAAGGTTCTCAAAATGATCAAGCTGTCGTTTTGAAGGAGAACTGGAGGAGTATGAGGATATGGTCATTAGGTTAACTAGTAGAATCAGTTGCTTATATATATATATATGCATGTCGATGGATCATTTTAGTTGTGTCGTGGACATAGCAGGATCATCCGGTGAACCACATTATATTATCTTGTGTTGCTATTCTTTGTTTCTTTAATTTGGATCATCATATCGTGTTATTTTTAAACATACTAAGATCAGATACAAGTGTTTCAGTGATCATTAGATTAAGACAGTTAGGACCAATGATGCTTTAGTCCATTGGTAAGAGCTTTGGATTTGGGTCAATAGACCCGGGTTCAAACCTCTTCCATGGCACTATAGATCATTTGGTACCATCCCCCACCGTAAATGCTCAGATTGACTGGTCAGCGAGGGGCCTATTGGAGAAAATCGCCAGGGTTCAAAGCCCACCTCCTCGATAAGAATCAGTCACTGGGACAGTTGCTCATTGCCTGGGGCCGGGTCCTTGGGGGAGGGTCCGGTTGGCATCCTTAGGATGCATGGGACCAGGGTGATCCCACCAATCTTCACCTTTTGGAGATTAAGACAGTTAGGTATCACAGATATAATATATAGTATAAATTAAGTAGACTGGCCCCCAGCCACCAAAGATTCAATGTTGTTGGGCGGGCCAGCTTTAGATCACTGGCTGGTGCATATATGACGACTACCAATTCTTGTCCTTTTTGTCAACCCATTCCTGTGTCACCTTTTTTTTATTTTATACATTGCTTCTTCAGATTGACATACAATTTTTGTAAAAACATTAATTAGTTTCACCAACAACCATGTAACTAACTAAATAACAGATATACAATTATCTAGCTAAACTCTTGTCAAAAAGATTATAAGTTTGTGACAGAACCTTAAACAGATGGTTTGTGCACATCTTAAACAGAAATGATCGATTTTGATTTACATGTCATCATATTGAAAGATATTTTACAAAAACAATATATGGAGTATTATTATATATTACAGAAAGTATTACCAAGTAGTAATAATTACTTGGTCTATAAAAGAAAAGAAAAGAAAAGAAAAACATGCAGGGGTGGGACCCTCAAGTTGGCCATAATCCAATCCAATACAGATAGAGACTGGCTAAGCTATGTGTATATATATGGAGATGAATGAGAACAAAGTGAGCATGCATATATAGAATTATATATATATATAGCCATACAGCATTTTCAGTAAAATTTGTAGTTCAAAAAAACGAAATTAAGAAACTAATAAAGAAGATCAGATGGGAGGAGGTCGAATGCCATGTTGCGACAAGAGTAAGGTGAAGAGAGGACCCTGGAGTCCCTCTGAGGACATTAAACTCGTTACTTTCATTCAGAAACACGGTCATCCTAACTGGCGTTCCCTCCCTAAACAAGCTGGTATCTATCATCTTCCCTTCCCTTCAAGTATTTCACTATAATCTCTTCTAGTATAAAAATGTTGTTGGGCTAAATATAGATTAACTTTGGATGTGTAAGGTTTGCTAAGATGTGGAAAAAGTTGTCGTCTGAGATGGATAAATTACCTAAGACCTGACCTCAAGAGGGGAAATTTCACTCCACAAGAAGAACAGTCCATCATTCGTCTTCATGCCACCTTTGGAAACAAGTAATCAATCTACCTTAATTTTGCATCCTATCATTTAAATTTTATGTATAGCTAGATACTACTACTCATGATTTTAAACAAAAATATGTAGCAACTATCCATGCCAACAATGTAATATTCATGGTCGACGTACGTATAATTATAGTTAGAATTATCAGTTGTCTTTTACTTACTTGTAATGATATTCCGTGTGGTATGCAGGTGGTCTAAAATTGCATCTCATCTACCTGGACGAACAGACAATGAGATCAAGAACGTATGGAATACACATTTGAAGAAAATGTCCCTACAACGACTCGCATTGAATATCAATACTATTGATGATGCACCTAATTCCTCATCGTCCAAGATCTCAGATAGCGATCCAAACATCAACAATGAGGAGCTTACAAATCAAGGAATATCGTCCTCACATGATCAGAAGCAAGCGTCTGTAGTAGAAAATCCAAAAATGATTGTTACTACTACGGGTCCAATATTGGTTCAAGATATAACAGATCATCCATTAACCCCGTCTCGTTCAACAGTATCTAGCAACTCATCCCAAGATTATAACGCTTATATTAACTACTGCAACATAAATAACCCCCCTTCTGATAATGAAGAAATAACTATTAACAACTTCAATATTGAAATTCCTAGTTTAGAATCTCCTGAGAATGAGTTTTGGAGCATGCTCGAGCCACCTCATCCAATTAAGCTTGATAACGATCATGAAGATGTAGATGACGGATCGTGGAAATTAGGCCATGAGGCGATGGAAGCTGTCGAGTATTGGGTGAGATTGTTAGAAGATGAACTTGGATTAGAGAAAGCAGATCCATTTGCTGATACTACAACAACAGCCACTAGTCAACAGATTGACCAAAACAAGTATCAAACTAATTCTAAGGTGGACCAGGAGGAGCCAGAAATATGGTGCAAAATAAGTGATCAAATATCACCCTTGTGGCCCACTTCACCTCACAGTTTTGATTTTTATTAGTTAGTCTTGATTGGCTGAAAATTATAAATATAATATAATCTGTGTTCATGTTGGACTTGGCAACCTAGGTAGATTGATATCATGAACTTATGATATGATAGGTAGAAACATATATGCATGTAACTATATAAGGTTGTTGGCTGGGTCCTTTTATTGCTGTACTGGTCAAGGGGTCAGCTTACATACTGTTTCTTTTTGACATATATGATAGTTTGTGAAACATGAGAAAAACATTGCATTATATATACCTTACATTAGAGTTGGCAGTTTCAGCCTATTTTCTTATTAATAGTCAAATAAAAGTTGACTTAATAGCACATTTTCCAGACATGTATGGCCTCCCTAACTGCTTTATCGAAATAGATAATAATCATAGTCAGATTAAGATTCTCTCAAGTTGGTTCTTACATGATTGATCATGTTAGCTTTATTATTGTGAGAGAGATTCAAATAAGTGAGCCCATGATTTCAATTAAAAGAAAAACTGTGAATACAGTAGTATGTATTTAACTTGTTTAACATATATGATGTATCATGTTGATCAAGTTAACTACAGAATCTTGATCCATCATAGTCATGATATACATGTTCGTAATAACTTTTAGCGAATTTTTTAAAACAAACAAATATCAACTTGTTGGGATACAGAATGTTGAAGTACTGAAGAGTTAAAGTGCTGAAGATTAACAAAGTACTGCAGAAAGATAAAGTACTGCAAGAAGTCAAAGTACTGCTAAGTTAAAGTCAAATTACTACTTATTATCAAAGTACTGCAAAGATTAAAGTCGGTTGTATTAGATTAAAGATAGAAAGTAATGCTTATCTAGAACTTTCTAAGTATTGTTTACTTGACGTACAAGGATAAGAATTGTAAATCGTTTAGGGTTATCCTTGAGCCTATAAAAGGACCCCTAGATTGATATTAGATGTACGTGACATTATTAGAACTTTAGAGAAGTTCGATATTATTAGAGTTGTTAAAGAGTCTGCATAATAAGCAGAGTTAGAGTTATTAATAAAATTGTTCAAAGTTAAAGTTATTCTTCTTAGCTTTGTTAAGTAAATTCCGCATACTTAATAGAGTTTGCTCAGTGTTTCATTGTTAATAACTTAGGATTTATCCGAGGTTATTAAACCTTAACAAGCTATTTAAGTTAGTTTGGTTAGAGTACATCGATCCAACAAGTGGTATCAGAGATTGTGTGGAAACTCTGACTAAGAAGAATTCCTGTTCCACCACCTTCCATCACCTCAATAAGGATTCCTGTCATAAAGAAGGGTGAATACGATCTATGGAGCATGAAGATGAGGCAGTACATTGCAATTATAGACCAACCTCTGTGGAATATAATTGTCAATGGTAATGAAGAAGTTCCAGAAACTATTGATGTTCCTGGACAACCCAAAGCACCTAAGGCAGTCTTACCAGCATCAACATTAAGGAATCAAGAGAAGGCACTCAACACTCTCTTGTCTGCCATTCCAGATGGTCATCTTCTCAAGTTCCATGATGCTAAAGATGCTAAGCAACTCTGGGCTGCTCTCAAAACAAGGTTTGGAGGTAATGATGCTTCCAAAAAGATGCACAGAAATCTGATGAAGCAGCAGTATGAAACATTTACAGTTGGAGAAAGAGAAAACCTTGATGCTGCTTATGACAGATTTCAGAACCTTCTCAGCATGTTGGAGCTATACAAAGCACAAGTTTCAGTTGAAGATGCTAATCTCAAGTTCTTAAGGAGTCTGCCATCAACATGGCATGTGATAGCTATAATGATCAGAGGACAGCCAGGTTTGGATGTCATGGACTTTGATGATCTCTACAACCATCTGAAGGTGTATGAGCATGAGATGAATGGTCAAACAAGTTCTAAGTCTCACAGTATTGCTTTTCTGTCATCTGAAAAGAGGGGCAGTACTTCCACCAAAAGTACTGCTTCTCCCACTCAAAGTAATGTGGCTCAAAGTACTATTTCCTATACTGCCCCCACCTATGCTCAGCAAGCCCCATCAACTACTACCATGCACTCAGATGAAGTTGTATGCTCTTTCTTTGCACAGCAAGCTTCTTTACCTGTAATTTATGAAGAAGATCTCTCCCAGATTGAAGAGGATGCTTTAGAAGAAATTGATATCAGGTGGCAAGTTGCATTGATCACTACAAGGATCAAGAAGTATATGAAGAAGACAGTAAAAAGCATTGAATTTAAACCAAAACAGGGAATCACTTTTGAAAAATCCAAAATTGAATGCTTCAATTGTCAAAAGACTAGACACTTTGCAAGGGAGTGCATGTTTGCTAAATATCAAGCAAACATGATGACTGAGAAACCAAAGCTAGAGTTAAAAGAAATCCCTATTACTGAAACAAAGGCTTTTGTTGCTCAAGAGAATTTATCAGAGGTTGACTGGAGTGAAGAGTTTAATGATGAACCAGTGACATACTTTATGGTAGCAGTGGAAGAAGCAGTTGAAGATTCAGTGGAAGAATTGGACTGGAGCACTGCCTTTGATGAGGAAGCTGGTCATGCTGCTTTAGAATCCGGAGATGGTTTTGGAGGATTTGATTAGAGCATGGAGAGTGAAGATGATCCTGTTCTACTTGCAATGGTGGCTACCTCATCAAGTCCATCCCCTATCTATGAGGTATGCTCAAATTGTTATGATTTTTATCAAAAATTACTTGGCAGTTATGTGATTGAAAGAGATAATTGTGTTAAGGCTAGGTCTGAGGTAGCTGGTTATCAAATAACCTTAGAGTAAATGGAAGCCAAAATATTAACACATGAAAATAATGAAATGGCTTGGGCTGAAAAAGTATGAACAACAGGATTACCAGTTAAAACTAAGTGAATGGAAACTAAATTGTAAAATTGCTGAAATTGAGAAATTGACTAAGGAAAGAGATGATTTGTTAGCAAAGTTTGATGCCTGAAAAGAATCTAGTCTGTCACATGTTACTTATGTTCAAAAACAGAGAAGAGCTTACATTAGAACTGGCTTAGGTTTTGGTATGGACTTTGATAACATAGAAGAGAATCAATCTGGTGATGACCTAGAAGATATAACCACTAGTGATGATGAACTCATTATTTATGTAGACACATCTAGTAATGAGGATTCAATTTGTGAACCACCTCTAGAATATAAGAAAGACAAGGGTTATCATGTTGTCCCACATCCCATTGGTAGTCATCAACCCATAAGACCTGATGTTTCACGTTTTGGTATAGACAGTCTAGAGTTTAGGAAAAAACTTATTGGTCAATCTAGGTCTAAAACCCCAAAAGAAACTGTTGACAATAATGTTTAAAGTCAAGCAGTACCTTCAACTCAAAGTACTGCTCCACAAGCAGTACCTTCAGGAAAACCTTTTCAAAATAGTACTGCTAAACCTTTTTGGGATAACTTTGGTCAAAATAGGTTTAATCATTCACCTAGAAGGCAAAATAGTTTTGGTCATAGACATAGAAGAAGTCACTTTGGGAGTATGGGTCAAAAACTGTGTTTTGTGTGCTTAGTCCTACTCATTTAATCAAGGATTGTGAACATCACTCAGAATACCTTAGAAAATTTCCAAAGAACAGGTCTGCCAACCAGAAACCTAGAGAGAACAAACCAGTCTGGAATAATTCAAATAGGGTTAATCACAACAATTTCTCACCAGACCATAGGTACCCTCACCAGAGAAGACCTTTTTTTAAACCACCAGTATCTTCACAAGCAGTACCTTCCCAAAGTACTGCTCAATTCAAGCAAGGTATTGCTAACACTGCTTGGAACAGGAACCCTAGGAGATCTCATTATTATCAACCTAGAAGGTACTACAATTCACATAGGGGATCTAGATCACAGGAACCAAGTGTTAAAACCGAATGGGTTAAGAGAGAAAGTAATGCTGAGGGACAAACAGTACTTTCAACAAAAAGTGAATCAGATGTTTTTGTGATACAAGAAAAAGAGAATGAATTTGCAAAAGAGAGTTCTGTTGAAAATCCAGAAAGTTTTGAAAATCCACATGCTAAAAATCAAAAGATAATTCTGGATCATGTTTTAAAAAATAGTGGGAATTACATACTCAAAGAATTTGAGTTTGTAACTCCACAAGGGGAATACAAGTCAGTAGTGGCTTGGGTTCCTAAAAGAAACTAACTCTCTAAATCTTTGTGCAGGGCAACCCATAAGAGGAGCTTAAAGATCATTTGATTGTAGATAGTGGTTGCTCTGGAAGTATGACAGGAGACAAGGAGATTCTGTCTGATTTTAGATCTATTAGTGGAGGACGAGTTGTATTTGGGAATGATCCTAATTGAGGAAGAATTACTGGGAAAGGAACCATCAAAGCAGGGCGTATAGATTTTGAGAATGTTAGATATGTGAAGGAGCTCAAGTTCAACCTATTGTCAGTCTCTCAAATCTGTGATAAAAAGCATCCTATGTTATTCAAAGACACAGAATGTCTCATCCTTTCTCCTGAATTCAAGCCTGTTGATGATAACTTGGTAGTCCTTAGAGTACCAAGAACCAATGATGTGTATAGTCTAGATATGAAGAGTCTTTATTCTTATGGGAGAGCCACATGTTTGGTGGCAAAAGCAACATCTGAAGAAGCACATTAGTGGCATAGAAGATTGGGTCATGTGAATTTCAAGAACATCAACAAACTGGTCAAAGGAAATTTAGTTAGAGGTTTACCTTCAAAGACTTACAAGAATGATCACTCCTGTTTGGCATGTAAGAAGGGTAAACAACATAAAGCTTCATGCAAGAAGCTTGAGGAAAGGACTGTTAGAGAACCATTGGAGCTGTTACATATGGATATATTTGGTCCTGTATCTGTTACAAGTTTGAACAAGAAGAAGTACTGCTTAGTTGTAACAGATGATTGCAGTAGATTCAGTTGGGTATTTTTCTTGGGATTTAAAGATGATACTTTTGATGCTATTCAGAGTCTCATAATAGCACTTGAAAACCAATTGAGACTCAAGGTTAGAGGTATTAGATGTGACAATGGAACTGAATTCAAGAACAGGCTTATGGATGAATTTTGTGCAAACAAAGGAATCAAGCGGGAGTTCAGTATTGCAAGAACACCACAGCAGAATGGTGTTACAGAGAGAAAGAATAGGACTTTGATTGAAGCAGCTAGAACAATGCTAGCAGATTCACAACTACCTATTCAATTCTAGGTGAAGCTGTAAATCTGCTTGCTATGTACTTAACAGAGTATCCATTACTAAGCCACAGATGAAGACGCCTTATGAGTTGCTGATGGGCAACAAACCCAACATACGATTTATGAAGCCTTTTGGATGCCCTCTTACTATTTTGAATACAATTGATAATCTGGGTAAGTTTGATGGCAAGTCAGTAGAAGGTTATCTATTAGGGTACTGCACCAACAGCAAAGGCTTTAGAGTGTACAACAGAGTCACTAAGAAGGTTCAAGATTGTCTTCATGTTGAGTTTTTAGAAGATCAAGACAATCAGAAGGGTAAAGGTCCTGATTGGATGTTTGATCTTGAAGTTTTAACTCCTTCTATGAACTATGTACCTGTTAGAGAAGAAAATCAACCTGTACACAATGAAGATGATTTACAATATGTTGTTCATGGAGTCCATATTAGCCCAGATGCTATTCATAATGAAGAACCTAAACCTGCTGAGACAGAGAAAAGTTCTGATGAGCCAAAATCCTCATTGTCTGCTGAGGATCAATCTATTCAAGAAGAATTTAATCAGATGCTTCTTCAAGATGTTTTAGCACATTCTTATACTGATGATCAAAGAAGAGCTTATGAAGAAGCCAAGAAGAAGAACAGGACTGCAGAGTACTCTCACAGTACTTTGGACAGTACTTTTGACCAAAGTACTGCTGCACCAGTTTCCAGCACTTTGGATGATTTGGATGATCCTACCATGCCTTGCTTAGAATATACGGATGATGAGTTTGAAGTTGAAGGTATTTTCTCAGATTTCAATGAAGATGCTGATTTCACAAATTTGGATGATACCTATGGAGTTCCACAGTCTCCAAACTTAAGAATTCATAAGAATCATCCTACTGATCAAATCATTGGTCCTTCTACTTCTGGAGTGATGACAAGACACAAAGCTAAGAGTTTTACTAAACCTAATAATGTTTTACTTAGCTTTGTCTACACACAAAACAGGATGAATCATAAGGACCATCAAACATGCCTGTTTACTTACTTTATCTCTCAAGAGGAACCTAAGAATATTGCTCAAGCATTGACTAAAGAAAGTTGGGTTGAAGCTATGTAAGAAGAACTGCTACAATTTAGACTTCAAGAAGTTTGGGTATTATGTGATCTTCTTGATGGTAAGAAGGTCATTGGTATAAGATGGGTGTTCAGAGTCAAGAGAGATGAAAGAGGGAATGTCATCAAGAACAAAGCAAGGTTAGTTGCACAAGGCTACAAACAAGAAGAAGGAGTTGATTATGATGAAGTGTTTGCTCCTGTAGCAAGGATTGAAGCAATTCGAATCTTTCTTGCTTTTGCTTGTTATATGGGATTTCAGGTTTATCAAATGGATGCCAAGAGTGCCTTTTTATATGGCAAGATTACAGAGAAAGTATATGTCAAACAACCTCATGGTTTTGAGGATCCTAAACATCCAAACAAAGTTTACAAAGTTGTCAAAGCTCTGTATGGCTTACATCAGGCACCTAGAGCTTGGCATGAAAGGCTCTCTACCTTTTTAATACAACATGGTTATAGGAGAGGAGCTATAGATAAAACCTTGTTTATCAAGAGAGATAAGAAGGATATCATTCTAGTTCAAGTGTATGTAGATGATATCATCTTTGGATCTACCAAACAATCTATGGTCAAGGAGTTTGAACAGCTGATGCAGAATGAATTTCAAATGAGTTTAATGGGTGAGTTAACTTTCTTTTTGGGACTTCAAGTTAAGCAGTCAAAGGAAGGAATTTTTATAAGTCAAGACAAGTATGTAACTGACATACTTAAGAAGTTCAATTTTGATGACATGAAGCCTGTTACTACACCTATTAAATCTATTAACTCATTGGGCAAGGATGAAGATGGACAACCAGTTGAAGTCAAGTTATCTGAGATCCATGATTGGATGTCTTATGTATCTTACTGCATCAAGGCCTGATATCATGTTTGATGTTTGTTTATGTGCAAGATATCAAGTCTTATCAAAGATCTCTCATATGAATGCAGTGAAGAGATTTTTTTTGTTATTTGAAACAACAACCTAAATTGGGGTTGTGGTAACCAAAGAATTCACCTTTTCACTTGGAAGCTTTTTTAGATAGTGATTATGCAGGTGACAACTATGACAGAAGATCAACCACAGGTGGATGCCAATATCTTGGAAGAAGATTAGTCTCATGGCAATGCAAGAAACAAACAATTGCAGCAACATCCTCTATTGAAGCAGAATACGTGGCTGCTGCAAGCTGTTGTGGCCAAGTGTTATGGATGCAGAATCAACTCTTGGATTATGGTTTCAATTTAAAAAATACTCCTATCAATATTGATAATGAGAGTACTATTTGCATTGTGAAGAATCCAGTTTATCATTCCAAGACCAAACATATTCAGATTCGACACCACTTTATCCGAGATTTTTATGAGCACAGGCTCATTAATGTGGTCAAGGTTCATACAGATGACAATGTAGCTGACTTACTCACAAAAGGTTTTGATGTTTCAAGATTCAATCACTTGGTGGTGAGTATTGGCATGATTAATTACTGAGCTATATATAAGGGGAGGACTATTTAAGTATCAGTATAGTCCTATGCATTGCTTGAGGGGAGGATATTCATGTTTGTTTGCTGTATATGCTATTGTAAGAAAGAGAACGGAAAAGTACTGCTTTTTGCTTTTATGAAAGTACTGCTTGGAAAGTACTGCTTATAAAGTACTGCACACGTGGAAAGTGATGTCTGTCTTATTAAAGTACTGTTCTAACGGTAATATTGAGGGGTAATTCCTACTAACGGTAACTTTGTTATTGATGACTGTGATTTTTTAAATCTCACCTATAAATAACTAGTCTCCGAATTTCCCTCTCATATTGATAATCTCATAATCTTTTCCATAGTTCTCTCACTTTCACCTATATTATTCGTTCTATTTCTTACTGTGATCATATAATCCTCAATTGCGAGTCGTAATATTGTTTCCAAACACAACATGGTGGCGAACTTAGACAAGACTAAAGCGAATGTAATTTTTCATGATATTATCGATTTTCTTACTGGATCGCCAATTAGTTATGCGCTACTAGTAGAGCCAGATGTTATTGAGCCTTGGATTCAACAGTTTTGGGAAACTGCTAGGGTTCATATGGAGAATGATGAAGAATATATTTATGCTCTGGTTGCTGGGAAAAATGTCAAGATTACTGAAGCCTCTATTCGTGAAGACTTATTGTTTGAAGATGCTGATGGGGCTGTTCGTTTTGATAAGCAACTGATTTGGGATACTTTTGGGCACATTGGTTATGAAGGGTCCTTAACTGAACAAACATTCAGGAAACCCTTATTTTGTCCTCACTGGAAGTTTTTAGTGCATGTGTTGCTTCATTGTATTAGTGCTACAAGTCTTTTACCTATTGTGGTACAACAAGCCAAGATTTTCACTTTCATGGCTAGGAAGAGTGATTTATTCACTGGAAGGGACACTCCCTTAACTACTTCTATGATGGAAGTTGTTCAAGCCGCGAGCTGATCTTTGAAGAAGATGCCGATAGAGAAGGTACTGCTTCTGAAGGTACTGCAACATCTCAAGGTACTGCTTCTGAAGGTACTGCTTCTCAGAGTGCTGCATCTTAAGAGGGTACTGCATCGCACGGTACTGCATCGCCAAGTACTAAAGTTCAAGCTGATGTTGAAGTTTCACCTTCACCATCTCCACAAATGTCTGTTCCTGATTCTCAACCAGAGGAACATTCACCAATTCAAGAAGATGATCCACATACTATACCCCGTGAAGGTTTGACATTGGATAATTATGTTTTGACAAGGGAGTTAGTTAAATTAAAGAAAACAACTGAGGCTCAAGCTAAACAGATTAAGAAGTTGAAGCTCAAGTTTAGACGACTCAAGAATTTTGTCTGGCCATTGGTTCAACATCATCGTCTATGGGTCAAATCCAAAAAGAAGGAGCAAAGGCAGTTTAAGAAGACTAAACGCCAAAAGGTTCAAAAACAATCTTCATTCCAATTGGGGAGGAATTTAGAAGAAAAGAATTTGAAAGATGATATTGTTAAGGCGAATGAACCTCAAGGAACTGAAGAACATTGAAGGACTGAAGTTCAAGGTACTGATGTTCAACCTTAAAGAACTGAAGAACAGGTTATTCAAAGTACTGAGGAGCAAGTTATTGATGTTCAAGTTCAAAGTAATGATGATCAAGGTACTGCTAATCAAAGTACTGTCTTTCCTTGAACTTACAGATAAGAATTGATTACTCCAAGGGTATTAGACTTTGAAGAAGAAGCTGGTCCTTCAGAAGTTATACCTGAAAAGGAAGCTGATACACTCAAGCCTATACATAATGCAAGTGATGATGAAACCATTGCTGTAATTTTGCAAGGTTTATCATAGCCAAGGGGTGTTAGTATTCCAGGAGTTCAAGAATAGGAACAACCAGGAGTTTCTTGACCTGTTATTGATCCAAAAGATAAAGGTAAGGGCAAGTTGATAGAGACAAAGAAGAAAAAGAAACCTACTTTAGCACAGATAAGAGCTGCTCAAGTTGCTATGAATGAGGAAGCAGCTAGAAAGTTTCAAGAGGAATTAAATGCTAAAGATAGAGAAGCTAAGGAAATTGAAGAAGCTCGAATAGATAAGCCTAAGAAATTGCAAGAGGAGTTGAATGCTTGAAGTGATGAACCATTAGAGTCACCTATTCCTGTTTCTTTTATGCCAAGAAGACCAAATCGAGCTAAAGACAGAAATGCAATGATGGCTTATTTAAAAAGTCAAGGGTATAAAGGATTGTAGAGGTTTAATTATTTTGAGATGAAAGAATTGTATGATGCTGTTAGGGAAGCTTATTAGAAAAGTGTTGAAAGCATCAAAGATTATAAAGATGATGCTGCTTGGAAAGAAAAAGATAGAAAAAGGAGCTTAAAAAGAAAAAGAAAAACTAAAGTTGAAGAAATACAGTCATCAAAGAAAGAGAAAGTTGAGTTACGATCTGATACTAATGATGAACTAAGAAATTACTTAAGAATAGTGGATTTTGAGTATTCTACAGATGATACTGAGATGAAAATGAACAAATCTCAAATTATTGCTTTTGAAGTTGTAGAATCCAAAGATGGAAGTTATCTGATGTTTCATAGAGCTGATGAAAGCTTCAGAGTGTTCAATAGGCTATGGGATTTATTGCACATCATAGATAGAGTGGATTTATTTTATTTATATCATGTGGTGCGAGATTACTTTGAACAAAATCCATCAGAAGGAGTTGGTTTAGTATTGCTTGGAGATCTCACAACTGTATGGGAAACTGAAGAACAAAGCACTGCTGAAATTTGGAAGAATCAAGAGAATTGGGAGATTGTTAGCTGGAGATTCTTTGAAGAATCCGGAGTACATGTTCTAGAGCTAGAAGATGGAATTATGATTCACATGTTAGCTGATAGAAGATATCCTCTTACACCAGAACTTATGAGGAGGATGCTGGAGCATGGAATGGAAGTAGAAGAAGATAATGAAATAGCATGTCTGGTCATTAAGCTGTTTATCAGATGGACTACAATTGTTGATGATGATGAATAACTGGTATGAATCTTAATTGATTAAATTTTTGATATATTTTTCTCAGTCCGTACTCTTCCTATATCTCACTTTTCTCCTTTTTTCATCATACCTAAGGACTCTACACTATCTAGTGGATTGTCCCTGGGTAGATCCCTCCGGATCTGGCGGGATCGTGGGAACAAATACCTAACCTAACCATCTTTATATCACCATACATAAAGTAAATTTGGTCTGTCTATTTGGTATTGTTCATCTGCAATAGGAACCAATTGAAAACCATTTGAAAATCAATCTAGATACTTGTGATATATTATCGAAGCATTTTTGTACCTGAATTGTTTTTGATATTTTTAGAAAAAGAGCTCCCCCTCACCATGTGCATCATGTATTTGAGATCGTTTTGGCACACGGAGGCAAGATGAAGGATTCACTTCTTTGATTACCATTTTCTAAAAGATATCTGTGACAACTCGTACTTTCAGGTCATTTCTCAAAACAATTCATGCTTCACCATTTCATCATTTATCGTAAACTAGGTTTGCGTGTTCCAAATTCGCGTAACCTTAAGGGTTTAGCGGCGAATTCATGATCATATCATCACGGACATTTCATATAGACTAAGTTTAGTCTACATTTCATTAATATCATTTTCATCATGTTAGTTCATTCATGGTTTTTCATTTCACCTTAAACGCGTAAATTTCATATTAAATAAACGTTATCGCGTAAGTTATTATTTTGAACATTTAATCCAATACTTCCAAAAATTATCCCGATATATTTTTATACTTACATTTAGTTTATAAAAATAATATTTTGAGTTTACCTAGTGTTTTAAATTTATTTTGTATATAAATCGTTAAATTTATATTATTACGACGCTTTTCTTAAAAACTACACGATAATTATTATATCACTCAAATTTTACAAGAAATGTATTTTTACAATTTTTATGATCTCATTATACTTTACTTTGATCTATTAAAAATTACTTTTACCTAAAACTACCTTAAATACACTAATGTATATACAATCTTACAAGTTATTATTACATATACATTTTACTTACACTTTTTAATAATTATACACAATATAAAAGAAAAAAAAAATATATTTTACAAATACTTCCCCCCTTGGCCGACCAAGGGGGGGTAGTGCATTAAATGTTGGTAACACTTTTCTTAATTGTATAGATTTATACTTCACTTATTTTCTACACTTCATTCATTCATTCTCATTATTTCAAAGGTAGTAAAAGTTTTTTTTCTTCTCTCTTGTTTCATCCTCCAAACCGGCCATACAAGAAGTGTAAGAAGGAATTCATAAAAATTTTCAAGATCAAGTCTAAAACTATCTAGTTACACTCTTATTAAAGGTTTTGAAATAAAAACTTAGGGTGTTTAGGTTTAATCCTTTGTTCTTATCACCTCATCAAGTAACTAGTAAGCATATCCTTTTCATTTTACATCTTTCATTATCATTTCATATCTATTTCATCATTTTTGAGCAAAGCATGCAAGACTTATGGATATTTATACCATTTTTACATTGTTTTTAGAGTATACATATATAAGTCATCCTATAATTTATCCCTTGTTTTATATTAGTCTTGATGATATTTAGGAACCCATGACACCCTAAGAAGGTGTATGGTAGGATTAGAATAGCTTCGGAGTTGTTTTGAAGGGATTGGAATAGGTTTAGTACGAGAAAAACTCTTTTCGACAAGTATTAATAAGGGTCTGATCGTATTTTGTAAATCTGGAAAAACGACAGTAGATATAAAATTTTTGGCCTAGATATTTAGAAAATATACTTTAAAACGAATCCGTGGCCGCTTGAACGGATTAAAACGGAGCTATAAGGAAGAAGTTATGAATTTTTCAAGTTTGACGATGAAATATATATGTCCTGAAATTTCAGCACACTATTTTTGTTTTGTACGAGTCAAAAACGAGTCTTAAGCTTTATAAATTATTTCAACTTATCAAAAATATATTAGTATACTTTGATACGAAGCTAAGGACGTATAATACGTAGAAAACGGATTTGTAACGACTAAAATATACACGTTTTCACAACATTACCGTAACTTTATTAGTTAAGAAAAACTACATTATTTTTATTTGACAAGTGTTACGGTAAACAAAACGACCATATTGAAGGCTATTTTTAACGTTGACGTAGAACTTTTTGTAACGAGATGTCTTCTAATAAAATCGAGATCACCAAGCATATTTTTCAAAATGACCAACCGTTTGTATAGCGGAGTTGTAATAACTTTGCCGAAATTCACTTTTAAACTACATTTTGGACAAAACCACCCTACTTAACCTAAGTTTTTCTTTATGAACGAGACCTCTAGGATAAAAACTTAAATGCCAAAACTTCGAGATTTTGATACAAGCTTTCCAAAACCGTTGAGTTCGTTTCCTAACGATCGACGTACACCATTTTACGACTAGCTTTTCGAGGCCATTTTTGTCACTTTCATGAAATTTCCAACGACATTATTTTACGACGAAAAGTTAAAATTTCGCAATAAATCATTAAGAAACTATTGAAGGATGACATTTTGACGTAAATACTTGCAAAGTAATTTAAGAATGGTCAAGACGTCAAAAGAGTATTTTTCGACGAAGAGTATTATTTTCAAAACTCGCAAGTGGTATAAATGACATACGAATTGCATGCATAACATTACATCATAACTCATTACGTATCATAACATTCACAATAGGTCACGGTCAGAGGTTGCACCTCATTTCAGTATTGCCATTATATCATCATAAACATTGCAACAGGTGAGTTTCATAGCCCCGATTTTATTCAAGTTTTTACTTTATTTCAAACCTACGGGGGAGAATACATTGCACACCATTTTTATTACGCTACCAAGTATGTCAAATTCATTGTATTGCTTAAGTTACCGCATTGCCAGTTAAATGTCCCCATTTCATAAGCATGAACCGTTAATTTCCTAGAAGCGTGGGTGAGTGGATAGATCTATCGAGGGTGACGCCTCCATCCGGGTTGGTGGATCCCAACTAGTAATACGGATGCATTTCATTTCATAAACATTATTTGAGTTGTTTTGGCAAGACACTCTGTTGGGGCGAACATCATGAACATGAGAGCTTCGTTGTCATGTGCTTAAGCAATTGTAACATCATTTTGTGACATCATTGTCATACATAATTTATACTTGTGGTAGTCGTATTAACAGTTACATAAACTCTATGAACTCACTCAACCATTGTGTTGACACTTTTAGCAATGTATTTTCGGTAACTAAGACATTCACTTCATGGCATGCATTTGGATACATCATGGAGTCGCGATGACGATTCGTCTCACTTGGGTTTTTCGCACTTTAAAACATCGTTTGAATTGTAACAAACTTATTTCCGCACAAGTTGATTTTCATTTGGGACCTATACTTTGTAAACTCTGATGTTTTTATTAAATCAAGCAATGTATTTTTCAAACGACACTTTAGGTCGTTCAATATAACTGTGATTGTGATGCTATGACAGTCAATCCCCAGGAATTCCATTCCGCTGCAAAATAGGTAATTTGGGGGTGTGACAGATTGGCATCAGAGCTTCGGTTATAGAGAACTAGGTTGCATCATTGACCCTAGACAATAACTACATCATCATAGCATCTCATCATTTCATCATAAATACATAGTCACTATACATGCGGTTTCATACGCACATTTTGCGAGTTATTTACTTTCATTTCAAAAGCGATTGTCACATAGATGCCTTCAAATACCCATCCCATCATACTCACATCATACTTTGACATGGAGAATGCCCTGTCATTCCCTACCACAATTTTAACATCAGTTGACTCAACACCGATAACATCAGATGATGACACTGAGACCTTTTAGGAGGACGAAGTTGCACCTACACCATCACGATCACTATTGATTCACTGTAGAATCAGGACAATTTTTATCATTCAGTTGGGACAGATCATACCATTTGGTAGAACTTATAGGCTTAGTCCTAATGAACCTATTTTCTTAACTCACCACAAGGATTTCCATTATCATCATTGTTATCATTTTCATCATTATCATTTCGATCACCATTCGTACCATCACATCTCATACACGATACTCATACACCTGACTTGCAGCTTGGGAAGCATGCATGATTTAACACACCATTACCATCTACCACTAAGACTATAGACACTACACCATCTCATAGGTTTGAGAACTGTGAGAGTTCTAGGGCTATTGTTGCTAGTCCGCCTACTACTCCTACACTTGAAACACGATTAGACCACCAACAGGAACAGATAATAAGTACCTTTCTAGATAATGTAATCTTTATCATTTATTATCTCTACGATAATCACCACCTTGTTTATTTCATTCCTTACTCCAATTGCCCAATTTTCCATCATTTCACAACGATACATCACTATCTTACTAGGGGTTAGGCCAACTTTATTCTCGACCAATTAGTAGACTATTACTACTCGATAAGGTTCTCCTATGTATCCTACAAACCATCCAACAAATTTTATTCCAAATTATTCTGCTACTATTTTATGAAATTATTTCACTTGATTTTATTTCGAACTATTTTATCACCATCTTAGAAACGTTGTTTCATAAAGTTTTAACGCAAGTTGTTTTATTACCAACTTATCAATTGGTTTCAGTCATTTTATCAACTATTTAATATCCTCATGCGAAACGATTTTCATGTTACTCTGAAAAATCATTGGCCCATTATCTTACAAAATAAAACGTTGAATACCATCTAAAACTTAGGAGGAACATAATACCATTTCAACAAAAACAAGCATCACATCATTTGTCCTTGATTATACATGGCCTGATCACCTATGTATAATTCAGGAAGAATTATGTCATGAAAGTAACAAGCATCATTTCAAATCTCCTAAAACAATTCTCATTTAAAAACAAAGTTTTATAATCAGATAAATCGTGCATAAACATTCCTTTTTGTTAACACTCTATAGATGCTTACGCCATTTATCTCTCACTCAACCGATAAGTTAGGATTTGACGAATGACCTTTTTAGGAACGACTTTCTATACCATCTACGAGGAGGATTCCTCGATACAAGAAAACAATGAAAGGATTTTGGAATTACCAACAAGGGCTAGAAGTAAGTAGCGAGATCTTTCACGACTCAATAAAAATATTAAGACATCACAAGACAATCCGAATCACTATCCTTGAATTAGAAGCCAAATTACCTCATTTCAAGAGTACTAGCTAGACCGAGTCACGAGATTTAGTATGAAGCGAATACACACTAAGCAACACTATAGGGATAAACTAAATATTCTAATCGAGACTACAGAACATTTCACTAAACATAGCTTCAACAATATGTGAATTTCCCTACAATGAGTTTTCCTTAAAGGAAAATTTGGTTAGATTTAGGTTATCGATATAAACTTTCCCTAAGGCATTGTGTTCTCTAGGAATTACGGATAACTTTACTTTCACATCAAGAGATGCAACAGGTTTGAACATATCGGACAATCAATGACTCTCCATCTACAAGTGAAATTAGAACAAACATTCTTCGACATAGTATGAGCTGATATCTATTTTCTTGCTAGCATGATAGCCATATAAGAGATGAATTATTTTAGAAGTACTCAATATTGAAACAAGTCTTGAAAATCAACCATCACACCACCTCACTTGAATATTTAAGGTTTTGTGATTTTTACAACATAGAGCATGGAAACACTTTGATAATCAAACCATAAACATTTTAGTTATGGAGACTAAACACTTTAGGCAAGTAAGATTTAAGTCATGACATTCGCTAGGACGAGAAACGCGAGGAATCAAAATTTTTACCCATAATCTATTCTTTTCAATAAAGTCCTTTTCGACAGATTTAACATTTTGAAATCTAACACGAGACACGTGGTATCAATTCCAGTTGTACCTATTATAAGCTATTCGATACACCTTAGACTGCTGACAGTCATTTCAGGATTTCCATGGAACCTATTAGGACATGAGTACCGCCTACTATCCTCAGCTCAATGGTTAGAGCGAGAGAACAATTCCCACATTAGATAATATGCTCAAGCAAGTGTGACTTTCTAGAAATGGTTAGGCAAATCATTCTCCATCGACAAGTTTCTTTACAACAATAGTTAGCTCATGAACATATTGACTACACCATTTGAGGCACTGTAAGGTTGAGGTATCAATCACTTATTCACGGGTTAAAAATCAGGAAAGTCCAATTCATTAGTCCATAACTCATTCATGAAACAAACAAGGAAGTCATACAAATCAAGAATCAGTTACAAGTAACAACATATAGCTAGATAAGCTACATCGTTATACGGTGCAAATTTTGGAAATATGTCCCATAAGCCGCAAACCGTTAGAATTTCAAGTTGGCAACAGAATTTATGTTCGAAATCTTGCCTTGGAAAGGCGTGTGATTCGAAAAACACCGACGAACCAATACGACCCAAATATCCTCACCTTTCACCGATAACATTGTAGAACCTAACATGGACTGAATTCAGTGGATGAATTCCTTTTTGGTTGGGTGAATGTGACAACTCGTACTTTCAGGTCATTTCTCAAAACAATTCATGCTTCACCATTTCATCATTTATCGTAAACTAGGTTTGCGTGTTCCAAATTCGCGTAACCTTAAGGGTTTAGCGGCGAATTCATGATCATATCATCACGGACATTTCATATAGACTAAGTTTAGTCTACATTTCATTAACATCATTTTCATCATGTTAGTTCATTCATGGTTTTTCATTTCACCTTAAACGCGTAAATTTCATATTAAATAAACGTTATCGCGTAAGTTATTATTTTGAACATTTAATCCAATACTTCCAAAAATTATCCCGACATATTTTTATACTTACATTTAGTTTATAAAAATAATATTTTGAGTTTACCTAGTATTTTAAATTTATTTTGTATATAAATCGTTAAATTTATATTATTACGACGCTTTTCTTAAAAACTACACGATAATTATTATATCACTCAAATTTTACAAGAAATGTATTTTTACAATTTTTATAATCTCATTATACTTTACTTTGATCTATTAAAAATTACTTTTACCTAAAACTACCTTAAATACACTAATGTATATACAATCTTACAAGTTATTATTACATATACATTTTACTTACACTTTTTAATAATTATACACAATATAAAAGAAAAAAAAAATATATTTTACAAATACTTCCCCTTGGCGACCAAGGGGGTAGTGCATTAAATGTTGGTAACACTTTTCTTAATTGTATAGATTTATACTTCACTTATTTTCTACACTTCATTCATTCATTCTCATTATTTCAAAGTTAGTAAAAGTTTTTTTTCTTCTCTCTTGTTTCATCCTCCAAACCGGCCATACAAGAAGTGTAAGAAGGAATTCATAAAAATTTTCAAGATCAAGTCTAAAACAATCTAGTTACACTCTTATTAAAGGTTTTGAAATAAAAACCTAGGGTGTTTAGGTTTAATCCTTTGTTCTTATCACCTCATCAAGTAACTAGTAAGCATATCCTTTTCATTTTACATCTTTCATTATCATTTCATATCTATTTCATCATTTTTGAGCAAAGCATGCAAGACTTATGGATATTTATACCATTTTTACATTGTTTTTAGAGTATACATATATAAGTCATCCTATAATTTATCCCTTGTTTTATATTAGTCTTGATGATGTTTAGGAACCCATGACACCCTAAGAAGGTGTATGGTAGGATTAGAATAGCTTCGGAGTTGTTTTGAAGGGATTGGAATAGGTTTAGTACGAGAAAAACTCTTTTCGACAAGTATTAATAAGGGTCTGATCGTATTTTGTAAATCTGGAAAAACGACAGTAGACATAAAATTTTTGGCCTAGATATTTAGAAAATATACTTTAAAACGAATCCGTGGCCGCTTGAACGGATTAAAACGGAGCTATAACGAAGAAGTTATGAATTTTTCAAGTTTGACGATGAAATATATATGTCCTGAAATTTCAGCACACTATTTTTGTTTTGTACGAGTCAAAAATGAGTCTTAAGCTTTATAAATTATTTCGACTTATCAAAAATATATTAGTATACTTTGATACGAAGCTAAGGACGTATAATACGTAGAAAACGGATTTGTAACGACTAAAATATACACGTTTTCACAACATTACCGTAACTTTATTAGTTAAGAAAAACTATATTATTTTTATTTGACAAGTGTTACGGTAAACAAAACGACCATATTGAAGGCTATTTTTAACGTTGACGTAGAACTTTTTGTAACGAGATGTCTTCTAATAAAATCGAGATCACCAAGCATATTTTTCAAAATGACCAACCGTTTGTATAGCGGAGTTGTAATGAATTATTTACGGTTGCTTAAACTTTGCCGAAATTCACTTTTAAACTACATTTTGGACAAAACCACCCTACTTAACCTAAGTTTTTCTTTATGAACGAGACCTCTAGGATAAAAACTTAAATGCCAAAACTTCGAGATTTTGATACAAGCTTTCCAAAACCGTTGAGTTCGTTTCCTAACGATCGACGTACACCATTTTACGACTAGCTTTTCGAGGCCATTTTTGTCACTTTCATGAAATTTCCAACGACATTATTTTACGACGAAAAGTTAAAATTTCGCAATAAATCATTAAGAAACTATTGAAGGATGACATTTTGACGTAAATACTTGCAAAGTAATTTAAGAATGGTCAAGACGTCAAAAGAGTATTTTCGACGAAGAGTATTATTTTCAAAACTCGCAAGTGGTATAAATGACATACGAATTGCATGCATAACATTACATCATAACTCATTACGTATCATAACATTCACAATAGGTCACGGTCGTGAGGTTGCACCTCATTTCAAAGATGCCATTATATCATCATAAACATTGCAAGGTGAGTTTCATAGCCCCATTTTATTCAAGTTTATACTTTATTTCAAACCTACAGGGGAGAATACATTGCACACCATTTTTATTACGCTACCAAGTATGTCAAATTCATTGTATTGCTTAAGTTACTGCATTGCCAGTTAAATGTCCCCATTTCATAAGCATGAACCGTTAATTTCCTAGAAGCGTGGGTGAGTGGATAGATCTATCGAGGGTGACGCCTCCATCCGGGTTGGTGGATCCCAACTAGTATCTGGATGCATTTCATTTCATAAACATTATTTGAGTTGTTTTGGCAAGACACTCTGTTGGGGCGAACATCATGAACAGTGAGCTTTTGTCTGTCATGTGCTTAAGCAATTGTAACATCATTTTGTGACATCATTGTCATACATAATTTATACTTGTGGTAGTCGTATTAACAGTTACATAAACTCTATGAACTCACTCAACCATTGTGTTGACACTTTTAGCAATGTATTTTCAGGTAACTAAGACATTCACTTCATGGCATGCATTTGGATACATCATGGAGTCGCGATGACGATTCGTCTCACTTGGGTTTTTCGCACTTTAAAACATCGTTTGAATTGTAACAAACTTATTTCCGCACAAGTTGATTTTCATTTGGGACCTATACTTTGTAAACTCTGATGTTTTTATTAAATCAAGCGATGTATTTTTCAAACGACACTTTAGGTCGTTCAATATAACTGTGATTGTGATGCTATGACAGTCAATCCCAGGAATTCCATTCCGCTATGACATTTGTTTTTAGAATCAGAGCATGAGATGTGAAAAATAAGATAAAGCAATGCTCTGTTCTTTCTTTAAAAAACGGGTTATAGACTGAAATGACTATAAGCCTTTGTTTCACTTTCTCTCATTTTTTTTGTACATTCGAACAACATCTAAAGACCCGTGTCACTCTTTGAATGACAGCACAAAGACAGTAGATATTATCGAATCAAGAAAAACATGACAAAATGACAATATTATTGAAATTTTTGAAAGTTTTATATTTTTCTATTTGCTTTTTGTTGGTTTTGAAATTTTGTATTTTGCTTTTTGAATAACTATTTGCAAAAGATGGATGAAGAAAAACCTTTTACTCCTCTTCTTCCTCTTAAAGACGTTTAAGTGTTTCCGGTTGTAGACTCTTTAGACCAAGTCGTGGGAGGATAAACTCAAAACGTTCTCTAGGAAGAGCTTTGGTGAAGATGTCTGCTAACTAGTATTCAGTCCTCACAAAATAAAGTTCCACCACACCGTTTTCCACTTGCTCCCTGATGAAATGATGTCGAATGTCGATGTGCTTTGCTCTTGAGTGTTGTACGTTGTTGCATGAGAGAGCAATGACACTTTGTTATCACAATACAGTAGGATTTTGTTGAATTCAAAGCCATAGTTCGATAATTGGGATCTCATCCATAGGATTTGAGCACAACAAGATGACATGGCTATGTATTCACCTCTGTAGAGGATATAGAAGTACTCATTTGTTTCTTTGAAGACCAGCTCACAAGCTTATCACCCAAAAATAAGCACCTCCTGGGCATGCCGGCGTGTATCTTGACATCCTGCATGATCGGCATCTACATAGGTCGTTAGTGACATACCGGAGTCCTTCGGGTACCAAAGTCCCATGTTGATGGTTCCTTGGAGATACCGAAAGACCCGTTTAACCGCTTCAAGGTGCTTTTTGGTAGGCTTAGGCCTTATTTCTTTTTTCTGGTAGCTAAGGAAATGGACCCACAAAACATAATTTAATATTTCTTTTTGTGGTGGGGCCTACTCATTTCCACTAAATCATCCATATCTAGTGGGTGTAAAATATGAGCTTCTCCCCATTAAGAGGAAGCAACAGATGTGGGGCCCATGTGTTTGTTAGTGAAGGAAAAAAAGAAACGGCCCCTTAGCCTGGTATCTAGCACACATGCATATAGCAAACAGAATATCTGGTCTACTGGCTGTGAGGTAGATCAGGGATCTAATCATACTATGATATTTCATTTGATCTACCATGATCCCTGAGTGGTCCTCATCCAGTTTAGTACGCTGTATCATGGGAGTGTCAACAGGGTCACAAGAATCAAATCCAAATTTCTTTAAGATCTCATCTGCATATTTAGATTGATTTATAAAAATGCCTTCGGGACTTTGTGAAATTTGTAATCCCAAGAAAAATGACATTTGTCCCATCATTGACATTTGAAATTTGGAGCCCATCTCCTTAGAAAAATGGTCACATTCATTGGGGCCAGTCGAGGCAAAAATAATATCATCAACATAGATTTGAACGTGAATTAAATGTTTGCCTGACTTTCTGGTGAACAATGTCGGATCAACTACTCCTTTCTTTGAATCCAAAGATATAGAAGAAACTTTGATAGCGTATCATACCATGCCGTTGGAGCTTGCTTCAAACCGTGAAAGAGCCTTCTTCGCGATAGACATGAGTAGGATGCTCTGGATTCACAAAACCTTCAGGTTGGCCGACGTATACGACTTCTTTAAGATCTCCGTTAAGAAAAGCCGTCTTTACATCCATCCGAAAGACTACCATATTCTTACTAGCGATTAGCCGGAAAATTCGATTGCCTCGATACATGCAACTGGAGCAAATGATTCTTCAAAGTCAATACCCTCCTCTTGACGGTATCCTTTTGCAACCAATCGAGCCTTGTTCTTTAATACATTACCATGCTCATCAAGTTTTACTTTGAAGATCCACTTTAGAGCAATGATCATAGCACGTCAGGAGCGGTACTAATTCCCATAAATTCAGTCGATCAAACTCATGAATTTCTTCTTGCATGGCATTGAACCAGTTGTCTTCATTCATGGCGGTTTTAACGCCTTTTGGTTTGATCTTAGACAAGACGGAGTTGAAGAAGCACCATAAGGCATCAGTTGCTAGTTGTTTACGAGTGGATACGGGCGAGAGGATTTCCAATGATGTTGTCCAATGGATGATCATGTGTCCATTTGCTAAGGTGTACGTGTGGTTGTTGTTGAGGAACTGAAGTAGCAGAGTCGTTTTCTCCTGATGAAGATGGTTCTGACGATGGTTCAGGAGCAAATATGTTCTCAAAAGGGGCATCTTTAGGAGTAGCAAAGGGATTATCTCCATCATAGGTGCCAGAAACAATTCCATGATGTACACTTGATGAATGATGATTTGTTGATGAGACAGAGTGATCAGCAGCTGGTGCTTCTTGACTTAATGACATAGAAACTGAAGGGTTAACTTCATTGGCAGGGGATAGGAGCGACCTCTGTTGATGGATTAGATAGATCATTAGCAATTGGCTCATAGTGTTCATCAAACATTGGATCAAACAATTTCTTCAAATCATCTTCTGAAGGAGGTACATAAGGAGTTGCTGGTGAGGGATTAAGTACAAGATTAGAAATGATGGGACTACTTGATGAAGGTTGAGATACGGGTCCAGAACTGGATTGTCCTGGAGCCATTTGCCCGGACAGCTTATCGAACGTGACGTGAATAGTTTCCATGATATCTCGATTTCTTTTGTTGTAGATTCGGTAACAAAAACTCCAATGTCCGCCTTAGCTCTTAATTTACCTAAATCTTGACCGTCATTCGTTGGATAGCACAACGCACCAAACACACGAAGATAGGAGAGATCAATTTTTCGTTTATGGACAAGTTCGTATGGAGTTTTTCCATGAGATGTATGTATGAGGGAATGATTTTTGGTGTAGCAAGCAGTGGCAATGGCTTCAGCCCAGAGAAACATTGGAACCTTTGAATAAATTAGCATTGCTCTTGCGGCTTCCACAAGAGTTCAATTTCGTCTTTCAACTACACCGTTCTGTTGAGGAGTTCGTGAAACACTTCTTTGATGACTGATTCCAACACTTCCATAAAATTGACTTAAGTCTTTGTTGACGAACTATGTGCCATTGTCTGTTCGAACAATTCTAACCGTATTGTTAAGACGAACCTGAAGCTGCTTGATAAGTTTGATGATGACATCTGGAGTTTCATCCTTTGTCCTCAAAAACTTTACCCAAGTAAATCGAGAGTAGTCATCAACAACGACTAAAATATATGTCTTCCCATTTATCGTTTGCATTCTCATTGGTCCGCACAAATCCATATGAAGGGTATGTAGAACTTCCATTACTGAGTTTGTGGGTTTGGGTTTGTGGGCATATTTCTTGCTTTTTCCCAATTGACATGCTGGACAAGATGATCTTTTTCATACTTTAATCTGGGTACGCCTCTTACAAGATCCTTTCTGGAAAGATTATTAATGGTGCCGAAGTTCAAGTGATTGAGACGACGATGTCATAACCATGATTTAGTCTTTGAAGCCTTTTACAACAAGCAGATTGGAGAAGACTTCATCATGTCTTCGATAGAGATGGTGTATAGATTTGAACCACGAGTTCCTCTTAACAGTTCCACACCATCAAGTTCTCTAACGAAACAAGTATGTTTTCTAAATGCCACTTCTAGATCGGAATCACAGAATTGACCAACAGAAAACAAGTTATGACCAAGACCTTCAACATAATATAACCTAGAGATTACATTATTGCCAACAACATAGTCTCCATAACCCATAATTGCTCCAAAATGGTCGTTCCCGAATCTAACAGTCCCGAAGAATTTACTCACGAAGTTCATGAGCTGGAAATCGATCTCGGTCATATGCTTGGAATGTACTGAGTCCAGGTAACGAATCGATTTGAACGATCTGCAGTTGAACACGCACAAGAATGGATAACTAGATAATTGGGATCCACATGCAAGAATGGGTTCCATTTGGTTAGTAACAGTGATTGGGACACCCACATCGGAAGTAGAAACAATGGAATCATCGAGAATAGATGCAAAGTGCTAGTGTCCAGTATTTGACCTATTCAAAGTATGTTCACTTTTTAAAGGAATAGTTCTGCCAGTAGGCATCCATTTTCTAATGGGCATTGACTTAGCAAATTTAGGGCAAAACTCATTAAGATTAAACTTACGGCCAGTAGGTATCCATTAATAACCTATATTACTAAATTTTCTTCCTGTGGGTTTCCAATGTTTTCTAACTTTCTTTCGCCTTTGCCTTTTAGCCTTCTTAGCTCGATTTTTGACATTAACAATTTTAACTGGGCATTTAACAGCATTAATAAAATCATTAACACCACATTCATGATTAGTAACAGAAATTAAGCAGTTATTATTACATGGTTTGCAGATAGTAGTAGAATTCGAATTAATTACAGTACGCTTATAGCTAATACTAGAATCAACACGATTCGTTTTATTCAACTCAAACTTAGTGTTCCTAGGGTGGTCTTCTACTCTCTTCCAATGCACATTCTTAGCTTGCGAGGTCCTATCTTGCTTTGTATTGCTTGGAGGCTTTGACCCGCTTGCTTTTATGTCACGGATTACTCCTGTAGAGGGAATTATGGGAACATTAGTCGGTTGGGCTACTTTTTGCATTCCTGAACTAGACGTGCAGGGATCTGAACTACTTGAAGGCACTTTAAAGTTCACTTTCTTAATACTGGGCATAGAATGGGTTGCATACTTGGAACTAGGCATAGAACAAGGCATCACAACTTTATCTTTTGCACCTAAGGATTTAGGACATGTTGCTATTAAACATTCTACAGCCTCCTGAGATCGTTTGGCATGAATGCAAGCAAACCTAATTTCTCTATCAAGTGGCTTATTTATGAAATCCTCTTCTACAATCTTACGGAGATATTCTAGACTATCCTTAAGGTGAGCGAAATAGTTATGAAACACAAGTTCGTTATTTCTAAGATGAGAAGGAATGTATTTAACAGTCACAGTATATTTGCAGTCTGCAGATGACTTTGATGCAACATTCTCATTAAAGATAAGTGGCATTTTCCCTTTTTTCCTGACTCTTCAGATTCTCAATTTCCTTTTGTAAAGACGTTATTTTTTCGTTGTTCTTGTCACGAGTGACTTTCATTGAATCATATAACTCTTTAAAGTGTCATTTAAACTTTTTCATTTTCTTCTAGAAAACTCTCATTTTCCTTTTGTAAAACATTAACCAAGTTTTGAAGATGAAAAGTTTGAGAACACTTAGAATCTAAAAGAGGAGGCATTTGGGAGCCAGTCATGTTGTTCTTTTCACCCTTTAATTGTGAAATTTGGGCTTTTAACTTTCTGATCGTGTTACATTAAGCTTGAATCTGTTCGTCACGTTTTTTTATTTCAAAAAGTGCATCAAACTCTGGAACATTTGTGAACGTCTTGATGTTTGAGGTTTTAACATTTTCTTTGAGATGTTGATATTTTAGTTGCAAATCAAAATGTTCAACTTCTAGCTTAGAAAAGTGTTTTACCAAATTATCGTGATCATCCTGATCAATTTTCTCATTTAGTTCGAGTTTTTGTTTTCAAGCTCAATGACACGATAATGGAAAACTTTCAAAGCAAGATTAATTCATGAAATTGAGAAGCATAATAGAATGCTTGGTAACATATAAAACATCTTGAGCCACACAACTTAATATTAAGTTCTCATTTAGGATATGCAAATTCTTCCTTTCAATTTCATTATATTTGAGTTCCCGTTCATAATCATTGACTTCAACAATCATTGCATCAAATTCCTTTTCCATTTCTTTAATATCTGAATTTATCCCCTTTTGAAGACTTTCAAATTGACCTTTTAATTGTTTAAAGAAAGACATGACCTCAGTTAAATAGCATTCTTTAGTTTGCTCAAAACCCTTTTCCCCTTCGTTATCCCTCAGTAGGTGTGATTCTCATCTTACATGTCTTCTCAAAATCAACGAATAGTTGATAAACAACATATAGGCTGATTAAGGTTTTGCTATTAGTGGCAATAGTTCTAGGAACTAAATGAGTTGGTGTATTTGGAGGATACACAAGTAGGCTGCAGCACTTTCCTAAGGGAGTGTTTGTTTCAACAAGTACGTTTGCTTTTTGCTTATCCATGTCTTTCTTCCAAAAAATTAGTTATGTGGTTAATTGAGTTTGAGGCTTAAACCTGTTCAGGGAGATCCAATTTTCTTTTGTGTAATCATGGGGTTTGATCATTATGTTATTCTTTTTACACTTAGGATCTTCTAGTTTCTTATCCATTTTCTCCCTAGAGGCATCTTCTAATTTTCTATCATCTTCCGTGCTTCAAATACATGAAGGTGTTTGCCTAGGCTTAAGGATCTCATTACCATCATATACAATCTTATGGAAAGCTTTAGCTCTTTTACAATACTCAGGATTTGGTTCCTCTACTAAGGGAATACTGTGCTTATCGCTTAAGACTCTATGCTTAGTGATCATGTGAGCAATTTGAATGGTGTTCCCTTGTACGTACAACTTATTTTCAAGCTTGTTTTTCAAAGTTTTTAGATTAGAAAAGTCATTCAAAAGTTTTGATTCCTTAGCATTAAATTCTTGTTTAAGCACTTTAACATTATCTTGAAGCTCTTGCTTTTGCTTAACAGTTTTAGAAAGCTTTTCTTGTAAGGAGTTTAACTCATGTTTTAACACTTCTTCTCTAAAACTACATAGCAACTTGAAAGGCAATTTAATGATTGTGACCTATTTCCTGAATTGGCTGCTCATCCACATCAGCATCATATGTCTTAGCATTCCCTTCTGCAAGAAACAACAACTCCTCTTCATCCAAAGCGCTCCATTATCCCGAAGCTTGCACAAGCAACATCTTGTCTCGGTATTCGCATTACTGTGGGCGTTTGGAGATGTGCAGATCCTCGCAATATGTCCCTCACCACCACAGTTGTAGCATTTGATTGGCTTTGCTTGCCCTTGATTGGCATTTCTTCCACAATTCTGATTAGCCACATACCCTCCACCAACTCCACCTCTTCCCTGTTCATAGTGTCTTCCTTGAATTGGTTGCACCATAACCTTTCCATCTCTGAAAATAGCATGATTGTGTAGATTGGATGCGATTCGATTTCATTGTTAGTGTGAAGACTGTTAGTATGTGGACTAAGAGTCAAGTTTTGTTTAACCATAAGAGCCAGTTGATTGATGAAGTGTTCCATAACTGAATCAGCATCAGGTTGCTTGAACCTCGGATCGGGAATGAGTTTGTGATTACCGTTTCCAGTAGGTATGACTTGTGAAGCTTTGGTAGTAATCTCTACATTGGTGTAGAAAGCTGTTGAATCATTTGATGAGCTTGCTTCTCCCTGTTTAGATTTGAACTGTTCAAGAATCCTTCGTTCAAACATAGCATGTCTCTCATTTTGAAGAAGGAAGGCATACAGCTGCTCATAGTTAGTGTTCTTTAATCCTTTGGTTAGCTTCACAGAGGTGACAAATTTGTGCCATTCGGGATTCATGTTGTTCATAAACTTTGAATTCAGCTGAATATTTGGCATGGTCATTTTGATGTTCCTCATGTCATTTACAAGCTTGTGAAATCTCACGTAATATTCATAGACATTTTCTTCTGGTTTCATCTTAAAATGCTCAAATTCATCATACAGTTGTGATTCTCTGTCTTCCTTGGTTAATTCGAACCCGAGAGAAGCATCTTGACATTGTCCCAAACTGCCTTAGCTTCAGTGTTGTGATTGATCGGCTTGTAAATGTCCTTAGGTAAACCACGAAGTATGATGTTAGAAGCCCGATGTCTGCATCGTATCTCTTCTTCTCCTTATCGGTCGGTTCATCATACATTTTAGGTCTGTCGGTCCTAATATCACCGAGCCATCACGGCAGAGATATCAAGTATGTCTCTAGTTGTCTCAACTTGATACGGTCCTTCATCAATTGACTTGAGAATGTTGACTCCATTTTCTTTTCCCAAACAATACAACCTAATTCGTTGAGCCCATGAGTCATAGTCAGTTATGTCAAGCATAGGTGGATGAGTATCGATCCAGGCTTGAACGCCCTCGACAGAAGAGATGATTGTGGGCACGTTGGTAGACATGTTTACAGATATCACGAGATTTTATAACTCTATGATTAAACCGGGAAATAGATTCATTCACGGGATTTTACTAAATCAAGAGAAAACCGTATTAGAAACAATAATCCACCAAGTCGCTATAATCCTTGAAGACAAGTCGCTAAATCACCAAGTTGCTAAGTAACAACTCGCTAAAGACTCAAATCGTTATGAACCAAGTCGCTAAACACAAATTGCTATGAACCAAGTTGCTAAACACAATTCGCTAAGGCAACAAATCGCTAAGTTGACAAGTCGCTAAAGAGCAACTCGCTAAGTGGGCAAGTCGCTAAGGAACAACTCGCTAAGAGGCCAAGTCGCTAAATAGCAACTCGCTAGTCACAACAAAGTAAAGTCGCTGAAAATAATGAAGACAAGTCGCTACGTTGAACAAGTCGCTAGCTGGAGTGGTACCTCCACTACTTTGTACTATTTGTCGCCTTGTCTCAATAAACAAGTCGCTAGAGCTTAAATCGCTACCACTTCAACTACAAGTCGCTGCAAAATAACGAAGCAAGTCGCTACGAAGAAAAGTTATCCGAGAGTCAAGTCGCTAGCAAGAAAAACTTAAACACAACCCTTTTCAATCCAAAACAATCCCAACCACAGTGATTCAAGCTTTCCAAATCAACACCCAAGCACTTACAATGATTCTAAACACAAAAGTACAATCGAAATTCAAACTTTAACATAAGAAATGATCCAAATGATGCAAAAACCACTAAACTTTTTCAAACCCAAAAACCATATAAAAGCACTAGAAATCCAAGGACATGTAAGAGAGATGATCAAACCATGGCTCTGATACCATTTGTAACATATTGGATTTCACAAACACATCAAACCATGATCAAAAGTAGGCGTATACTATAAGGTTTTAGAGAGAGAAAGAGTTAGAGGTTTGGGAACTTAGTGAGAGAAAGTAAAAGTATTATTATGAGCTCCAACCCTCTACCTTGGGAGTAGAGGGTATTTATAGTTTCTTACATAAGCGCCACCTACGGTACGTGGATCGCATACAAATGGTAAAGACCCGTCCGTCTCCTCCACGGTTGTTACTCAACTAAATACTATCTAACATAAAACAACTATGACTACGAGCTTTCTAACGATTACATATACTTGAGGTGACCGACACTTTAATAATTCGCTTTACTAAATCCTAACAGATAGCCTGCAAAGGTGACTCAAATTCTGCAATTTTTTTTAGCCATATTCTAGTTTCTGTATTGACTGGAATATGCTTTTAAGCTCACTTCAAATGATGGCTCTGTACCTTGGGTTATTTGTAGTTCATTCATGTATTGTCTTATGCAGTCCTATTGTAGGCCTTTGTTAGGTAACAATGGGGTGTTTGGGACAATGGAGTTTATGGTCTATTTGTAACTCATAAAGTGAGTTTCCATTTGAGAAGGGTAAGTGAGTTGGTGTGACAGTGTATGGTACTAGGAATTGTGAGGTGTGGAAGATGAACCTACATGGTCCTAGTGTGCATCCGTCAAAGGAGGTTTGGTTGGTCCTCACTCAAGGTGTGTGTTCCCAACCGTGAAGCCATTTTGAGATGGAAATGTAGCATAGTTGGTATAACCCTTGACTTGGAGGGGTATGGGTTCCTAACGATGTCGTTCTCCCTATTCTACCTTGGTTATTGTGGTTGTAGGTTGAATGATCAAGGTGGAAAGGGGGTGGAAATGTAGTTAGATGGTATTTGGTGTGCTAAGGTGAACTAAAAACCTGTAGTTTAGTCACAAACTGGGATAGTTTAACTGCAGGCTTCTTGAGAGAATTATCTTGGATGTTTAGAGTTGTTGATTCCCATAAGTTGGAGTGTATTGTCTGTTATTGTTTCATTAGTTTTGTATAGTTTTGTATTGTCCATCAATTGTATTTTGAGATAAAAAGAGTATAGGCATGTCTATAACTCTTTTCATTGTATAAGTTTCATTGTGTTTTAATAAGATATGTTTTAATAAGATATGTTCACCTTGCACAAAAAAAAAATGGTACATGAAATAGGGTTAACAAGTGATCGAGGCGTTAATAACAATCTACAAGAACAACTAAAGTAGACGGAGCCAGGAACAAACATGATCAGGTGCACAAATTTTTTTAAATCGTAATATAATAAAGTTTAAGATGCTAACTAACTAAGACTAAAAACACATTTCAATAGACCGGGGTCATTTAAGATGTATTAGGGAAAATTGATACTTTTTCTTAAAATTAACACTATATCAAAAAAATCCATAAGTGTCACGGACACCCACGGGACACCCCTGGCTCCGTCCCTGAGTACGTCACGTTGCACCAAACTTATTATTAGTAGGAGTAATTAATTAACTATCATGATCATGATGGTAATGACGTGGCATAGATATATAAATTTGCACTTTTGCGAGCTTGAGTGAAAGAAGCATGGGTTCATGCTTTGGCTCTTGTTTAATCAAAAGTCAACCGAAATTCCACCCCAGTTCCCAATTTAAGTAAGGCATGCAACATGACTCCAAATGACCAAAACATTTCGTCATATTGCTGCTACTCCACAAAGTATCTAATTGGGAATTGTTATATCTCACAAATGCTTTTTGTTCCTTAAATTATATTTTATGTATGATTTTGATGTAGCTCCTATAATATTCCTCGTATATTTTAGAATCCACATCTATTGGCCGTACTTCTCAATTAGTTATTTTTTGTTAATAAATTATAAACAAGTTGAGTGAGTGTTGTTGTTTGCTGTTTTCATTCAAAGCATTTTTTATTAAGTGCACATTTTTTAAACTTATTTTAAATAAATTACTTTATTTTCATATCTTTTATATTTAAACAAAAAAAATGTTCTTATGCCCTATCCTTCTTGCTAATGTCAAGTTCTTCATGGTAAATTAATAAGGTGAAAAATCATGCATTCAAGGTAACTTTTTCTTTTTTTTTCCAGAAAAAGGGCATCATATTTTTAACACAATAAAAAAAAAAACTTACATCATGCACAATACAAAACAAAGAACCACAGACTCACATGAACTCTATTTAGACTATTTCTACTTTGGAACAACAATCTTGCCTCCAACAAGATAACAAAAAAACAAAAAAGCCCACCAAAAAAAAAAAAAAAAAAAAACTATCACAAACTAGAAAATACAAACATTTAGTACCCTGAACTTTTAATGGTGTAGAATAGTATCTCGAACTTATTTTATTGGAATTATACTACCGTATACTCAATTAACTCAATAATTTATTATTTTTTTAATTATGCTAAAAAAATCAATTTGCTAAATCCTAATGTAATATAAGTGATTTGTAGTTAAATTTAAGATAACTAATCATATTTTTATGAAAATTTAGTTAATTTTAATTTTCTTTGAATTATAATATTATATTTCGTCATTGAGAATAAATATATATTTGAAATAAAACTTTATAGAAAGTAAATTTACCTTACTTTTGATATACCGATATTCGTATTATATATTTAAGTGTTTGTTTCAAGTAATTTTGAGATCGTAACAATTCAACTATTTTATTATTCATATGCATATGTTAAATTGAAAATTACAAAAACTCTTATGTAATTAGTTATAAATTGTTCTAAAAATTATTTGAAGCAAACTTTTAATAATATAATATGAAGATATACTAAAAATAGTGCATTAAAAATATTTTAGAAATAAATGCTATATATATATTTTTTATATTCTAAATAATTAATTAGAATACTATATTAATTTTTAAAAATTAAAAAATAATTACTCCCAGGAGAAAATATATATTTACCTAACTAAAGTTTAATTATAAATTATTTATTAAAAAGTAGTTTACTAAATTGATATTTAGAAAGAAAAAATAATTAATTGTTGAGTTAATTAGTATAGGGTAGTAGAAGTTCTATTTTGTCAAGCTCATGATAACATTATGCACTTTTGAAGGTCTAGGGTATTAGATGATCGCTTTGCCAAGTTCGGGGTACGAATATGTGTTTTGGCCAACAAAAATATGACTAACGATTTTGTGATTATCACACTAAAATGTGTAAGGTCTTAAATTCAATTTTTACTAAATGCAAACAATCCTTAAGTGATCACATCAAGCTCTTAAAAGGCCAGGGAGGGCTTTACCCGATGTGAGTTTGGGTGACGATGAATTTAAATCTTATGAATTAGTCGGGCAAAAAGTCAAAAACCATTACTTGAAAAAAAGAAACATTTACTAAACAAGTTCTGAGTATATAATTTAATTTATTACTTTATTTCATTTGTTAAGTTAGTTGGATCTTATGATAGAACAAATATGTGATGTATGTAGTAAAGTAAGTTATGGTAAAGGAGTGATCGATATATTATGTCGACATCAACGTCATGCAAGTCGTCATCCCAGGTTTATTAGTGAGTGGTGGATAATATTAAATTATCAGTAATTAAAAGAGTATAAAAAGAATGTCAAAAGGTAGGTGCCAAAATGGTAAAAGGCTTTCCAAGTGTTGGTTCCCCTAACCTAGACTTTGAATGTTTTTATTTGTAGTTTATATATATTAAGCTAATAAGCTAGTATTGATTAATCTTTTACTATAGTACTAGCTTGAAGCAAACAAGTCTTCATCTCACTATAAAAGTTTAATGACACATAATGTAGCCTAGAGTAGTAATAGTTAATGGAGTATCGAGATTCTTAATTACTCTTAAACTTAATTAAGTTTCAATACTAGTAATAATAAGTATCAAAATAGTAGAGTACGTATGTGTTTGTTATTCACTAAAGTAAAAGATAAAGAAGAGAAGAGGTTTTCAATGTTGTTGAGCCAGCTTTCAAAGACCATGTCAGTTGGTTGGTGCTTTTCTTTGTGGTTAGTTTGTCAACTAATTCCTACTATAAATTGAATCTATTTAATTTATATCACGTCTTATTTGTTTATGAGTTAATTACTTAGCCTCATAGACATATAGAACTTAATAATATACAATTATATATATCCTAATTGATGAAAAATATCTAGTGCTTATTTGTTTTCTCGCTAGCTTATTAACAATCTCAAATTATATACGCAGCACGTACTCACTACAAGAAAAAGTGCCTATAGTGACCAAAATTTAGTGCCAACTTTTTTTTTGGTCACTATTTAAGCAAAATAGTGACCATAAAGTACATGGACATTAATATTTGGTCATCTATAAATAGTTAGTCACCAAGTTCAAAAGTGGTCACTAATTTCGTCACTATACATATGCGATATTTTTCGGTATAAAAGCGACGGCGAATATTAGTGGTCACTAAGTTTTTAAAAAGTTAATGGTGAAAAATGTTGTTTTAAGCTTATATATATGGCTTATTAGCTTATTTGTGATTCGGCTTTTATTTTATAAGCTGTAATTTTTCTGCTTATTTTGAGACTTGTGGGTTTATATAAGTTTATTATGATACGATAAACTTATATAAGTTCATAAGTCTTAAAATAAATAAAAAATTGAGGCTTATATAATATAAGTCTAAGTCAAATAAGCTCGTAAGCCCTTATATAAGCTTAAACAAACACTCTCACATTGTGGTCCGTGATGCCGGTTTTGAAATTTATGGTCACTGGTCCGGTCCGGTCCGGACCAAGCAACGAATTTGGTCTAATTTGGCTGTTGGACCGGATAGGCCACATTCGGTCGATTCTGCCTTCTAAGATTTTTTCGAAATGCCTGCGGTTTTTCAAGACCGCACACACCCCACATATAATAAGTGTTATTTATATATAAGCCAAATAAATCGGGGAAAAAATAATTCTTTGACTCAACCACATATAAGCCCATCTTTTTCTTTTAGTAAAAAGTCACGTTATATAGATCCGAACCGTATCATTCAAAAAGTTTCATTTTCTGCACTTCCTTTCTCCTCAAAACACACACACAAACACCTTCAACTATGTGTAAACAAACCCTAGCTTCATAATCGATCTCAATTCATTCAATTTGACTCAATTCATTCAATTTGACTCAATTCATTCAATTTGACTCAAAACACACACACAAACACCTTCATCTATGTGTAAACAAACCCTAGCTTCATAATCGATCTCAATTCATTATCGCACTTAACGCTCATAGATATGTAATTAGTTGTTGATTTACGTTTCTTATAGCATTTTGACCTAATTTATGAATTATGGAGCTCGAATGATTAGCTTAAATTTAAGTATTTTAATACAACTAGTGATGGCTACTTACAAAATTTGTGGATCTGCATTTTCATTTTCATTCTCGTTACTTGCAGTAGGTTTTGAAATATTGAGCTTGTGTTTGTGTAGAGATCATGATTCAAGCAGCTAATGTTATTTTGCTAAGAAATTGGGATTGTGAAATAAAACTTGAATACAAGTGAAATGCTCAAGTGAAAAAAATGAATTTCTTAGTGTAATATGATATGTGAAGTTGAATACGTTGTGTCAGTTATCCACATATTATGCTCTAAAAAATCAAAACAGTTTGTTATTATTTGTCGAATAGATTTTATGAGGAGTTTCTAGTTTAATTTATGAATAAATTCACTTGGTATTTGACATACTCTTTTAACCTATCTATGTGATATCGCCTATAACTAGAATAGTTACATCCATAACAATTTCTAAATGTGCTCTACAAACATGTTCATTCAGTACCGGTTTTTCACACATACATATTTTCCATGCAAGATGAATAAGGAAATAGGATTTCTAGACTCGTAGTTCTGTAGGGTAGTCCCCATCGAAAGTGTACTGAGCGTGTATGTTACTGCCTGTGACCAAGAATCTTGTGTCGGGCAATAGGGCTGAAGCAGAATGATACATTCTAGCTATTGTTGTTGGGATGGGATTTGGTTGGCATATGTATGCTTTATAATATAGACTAAACGTGATAAGAACATATATATCAAACAAAATTTCTTATTTTGTGATATACAGTATGTACAAGTTTGTAAGTTTCTAACACAAAGAACTCGTGTACAGTGTGCTAGGCCAGTCACTTTTCCTATGACCAAATCTACTTTATCAAGTACAATTGGTCAATAGCAACAAAGTTTTTTCATCGTGCCAATAAATAACAATACCCTGTGCTAGTGTATGACATGATATGCAACAAAAACTTATCTAGAAAGAAAATGTCGTTTTACAAAAACTTTAGTAAAGCGTACAACTATTGCTGAACAAATTGAATGCCATAGATGCCACTCATTCGCTCATAGTGAAAATGAATATATGCTAGGTTACAACGTAAATGATGCCCACTAGCTAGAAATATGCAATGCGCTCCGGCTTCTATAGAAACTTAGATAATCAATGCAAGGAACTTTCTTCGACAAGAAAATATAAATATTGACTTATTGACTTTACTTGTCAGCTACATGAGAAACATAGTTTACAAGCATACAGTTAGATAGGTGTAACTAAAGCTTCTAGTGGTTTGTGTTGCTTGTGCCTACTGAATTAAAAACTAAAACAGTAATACTGATGCTTTGTGATTATTTGATGGTTGATTACATGTTGTCTTGATGTAAACCGAAGGAATAGAGAAAGATGAATGCTAGGGGAACTCAAAGAAAAAAAAGTATGGAGAGCTCAAGTCACCGAAAGTTAAAGCAAAAGCTCGGGGAATCCGAGGTGAGATCATTACTACTTTTCTGTTAATATCATTACTACTTTCATGCCTATCACTTGTGCATATGGGTAAATTATATGAATATATTATTTTTTGTGCTTCTACACTGCCACAAATTGTTATTAGCCTATGTCAACGTTCCTGATTTTATATTGCTAAGGAAACTCTTGATCTAAAAAAAGTAGTAGTGCTTGCTGAAACACACTAGTTAAGGCCACAGTTAAGATTGATAAACCACAACTTGATCTTTTTTAGTAGGCTGAATTCTTGATGTACAGAACCAATGCATGCTTTATGGTCTCAAAATCAAAATGCATTAATTAGAAAGGGAGTAGGATAAGGCAAATATGGTATTATGCTACTTGCTTGTACTCATTCACATACTTCATTTTGAATATCATTCCAAAATCCACCAACTGTGAATGGCACAAGGTCACTGTTTTTACTTTTTCTGGACTTAGTTTATTACTGTGGTCAATGTGTAGGTTGAAGGTACATCTGAGTCCCAGGGTTATACGTCAGCAGCTTTTCATCCCGATGGTCTCGTTCTTGGAACAGGCACCTCTGGGTCTGTTGTTAAAATTTGCATGTCAAAAGTCAAGTATTACTAGAATCCTTGGTAGATTCCCTGAGTAGCGGTGGCATTTTTTTAGCCATTTACTTGTAAATGATTTGATTCGGGTTATGCTACATCTCTAGTGCGTCAAATGGATGAAAGTTGTTCAAAGTGTATTTTTGATGAATAAGACCTTTATTATCATTAGTATTATAAGAATTTGGTCATTATTGAAATAATATTATTTTGAATTGTGACTCAACTCGCCCATTTTCCTCCAGATTATCCATTTAAGCCACCTAAGGTAACTCATCAACTCAATTGCTTGAATCTTGTTTATGCATTTAGAAGATATCACTTGGTTCATGATCAAGATCAGATAAAAGTTGAATTTATTTTACAGAAAGTGTACATGATACACAAGTCTTCCGTTATTTGAAACAGAACAGAATCTTGTAAGGCACAACAACCATATCGTGTGGAATAATTAGTTAACGACATCGTTGAACATTTCAAAGATGCATTTATAGGTTTCTGCTTTTGTCTCGTACCTTAGGTTTCAACTTTTTGTTTCTAATGCAATTCCGCCAATTTTTTCATAGGTGGCTTTTAGAACAAAGGTTTTTCACCCAACGTCAACAGCAATGGCAGCATCTGTCTTGATATTTTGAAGGAACAATGGAGCCCAACTTTGACAATTTCCAAGGTCTTATTGAGATCTCCTCACTGTGATGAACTTGAATATCGGTTAAACTATTCTGGATTTCCAACTAACATAATCAATATTGAGATCTCCTGAGTTGTAGGTATGCCATGACTATTATAAATGTTTTCCTGAAGAAAGGTGCGCTGTCCAAAATTATGTGTTGCAACACATCAAATGTTAGGTTTTGCTAAAAAAATAAAAATAAATAAAATGCTAAGTTTGATGATATGTAGTTGCATGTTGAGACACTTTCTATGCCATACGAGTCTTTTGTGTTTATTGTTTTGAATCCTTTCTTATGTGGCACCTCCTTTATGAGTCTTTGCAGTTTGGAGCTACTCCATTGTCATATGATGATCAAGAGTTATCTGCTGATGACTTAAGTTGATCAGGTTGCTGATGTTCTCGACTATTTTGAGTAAGTTTAACATTATAATTGCTCTATTTGCTTTGGATTTCTGGCATTTCCAAAGCATTCGTGTAAGATCATTTCATAAACCGTAATCTCCTCTTTGTAAACTCAGTTAATATACCCGTGAATTGCTCTTTCAGGCTTGGTCCAGTAATGTGCTTAGGGGTAACAACAGGCACTTATGTACTCACCTTATTTGTTGTAAGCAGCTTCTAATGTACCTCACACAATATTTGCTGGCATAATATTAGCTCTAGATTATGAAGTTATTATCATATCTTTTGGTGAACAGATAAAATATACACAACGAGTAATTGGTCTCATACTTGTTAATGGGTAAACTTATTTTCCATATCAAAGGCATTATCTGTTTCAATACCAGGCTGAAAAAAAATTATAACATGAACTTGTGTTGTTTTGTTTAGATGGCCAGATATCACATACGGGCTGAAAAGACTGCAGTGTCGTACACTGATCTTCGTGGGCTAGAATTCCCCCTTCCATTCAGTCTCTTCGGACTTGACTTCGATAGAAGATTCAGTGCATTGATAGAGCCATAGAGGTATGCTTGAGGCTTCAATCACTCCACATTTAATCTTCTAATAGGATAGTCTAAGAGGTCAAACCTTTTATGATACAAGAAGAATAGTTATGAAAGGAATATTGATAGAAACACTTGATATCTGGTCAATAGATAAAAGGGTTTTGATATTTTATTCAGTTGAACTTTACCTAGTTGAAGTGAGATAGTTGCTTACCTTACTATAAGACAATATAAACGAATGAGGATGGGGGTGTGGCATGTCTATTTTCTTTAGCATACTGTTAGCGGTGTTCGCCTTGGCAGGGACCTGTAATATTACTATATTTCATGATATCATTTTTGAAGAGCATCAATGCATAAACTATATTCTTTAGCATTTATACTTGTTTAGTGTTGTAGTTGGGATGATTATAATGTCTGCAAGTTCTGGCAGTCTTGTTTGACTGTATAAGACTTCTTGTAATTTTCTTGTTTATAATTCTCCATTATGCTGTTTTTCCTTCGTTGGAATGTGTTAACACATATGACTGCTCTACACGCTTCAATAGGATTAAACAGTATGCGTAATTTAGTTATCTGAAGCAAACGTGCATCAGCTGACTTTAACAATGACTTTCTAGCTTTCACAGCTGTAGACATGTCTGCTGTGGGTCCAGATGAACATATTCTGAACCAACCTGATAACATTCCCGATGATGTTGATACTGAAAACCAGGATGAGGAGACTGCGGCAATGATTGAAGAATCAGCATCAGGTAACTGATCTTTCCTACTGTTTTCATGGCTAATTGTTGATGCAGTCATCAAATTATAAATTTGTAATAAACATCTCACCAAAGTCTGTTGCATCTGATAATTTTCTTAAAATCTATTTCAATAACATCTACCACTTTAACAAAGTCTATTTCAAAACAAGGTGATTATAATCATAAGCGTTATACATCCCTAATTTGCTAGCATAATGAATCTTCTACTATAGTTACTAAAAAAGGACACTCATTAAATATGGTTCTTCCTGTGTTCCGCGTGTGAAGTGGTTTTGGATGTCGCCGAAATGCTAAGTGTTAATTTCCAAGTTAACACCAGAATTTATTACAGTTGAGCCTTCACTCACTTTCAATGTTACTACTTTTTTAGATTTTACCAAATACGGCATCATCTCATGATATTGACACAATTTCTTTTGTCCCATAGTGACCTGACCAATGAGAACAGTGGTGGATCATACAACAGTTTTGATTTTGGCCTGACGTATCAAGTGAACAAGTTGCAGAGCAAAGGAGTTGAAAAGGCTTGGTATGCGTGCAAGAAATTCTCAAATAAAGCATGGTTTGTCTAATTTTCCGAAAATACGTCCAATGAACAATCTTACAAATAAGGAGGCAGTGAAATAAGTAGGAGCTGGAAGAACTCAGAAGAAGAGGAGTACATGTGGGATGATGTGACTTCAGGATTGATTTCAAGTCATTTTGGTGTAGAACCTACAAGGGAAGCCTTGTAAGGTTTCTTATAGACAAATTACGCACTAATTGTGATTCTTGTATTTAGTTTTGAATAAAGAAATATAGATTGTGGAATGTACTGAATTTTGGATTTTTGTTTTGAATAAATTCCTTTTCATTTTAATTTTTAATAATCGTAATGTAATTGCAAGCAGAATTATTTTTTTTTGCCATATTTTACAAATTGGTGACCACTATATTTTCGTGATTATTTTTGCTTTAGTGGTCACTTTTTTGGTCACTAATTTTGTCAAATAGTGACCACTATTCTATTTAGTGACCGTAATAGTGACGAAATTCTATGTCACAAATTTTAATGACCACTTTCATGTGGTAACTGTTTAGTGACCATATTCATAAGTCATCACTGTTACCTTTTGTGACCGACTTTTAGTGACGACGAGTGACCACTCTCATATGGTCACTGAATCATGTTAGTGACCAAATATCTACTATTAGTGACCATATTCGCGTGGTCACTAAATCCATTTTTTCTTGTAGTGACTAGTTCTGTGTGGTTATCTGAAATAGAAAGCAGTATGTTAACACTGGTGCTTGATGTTATCTAACACTTCATTAACATATACAGGTGGCATGCAAGATACTACACTTAAGGAAAAAAAGGAGCTAGTATTTGATTTGTAATTGTGGGACCAGACGTAAAAGTTGGCCATAATATTCCAGGAGTAAGAAATTTGACGTACAGGCATGGATCGAGAGACTTGGTAGGTATATATATTCACATAAGTCGATCTGCATATATAGTCATTGATCAAATTAAGTAAAGATGGGAGGAGGTCGAATGCCATGTTGCGACAAGAGTAAGGTGAAGAGAGGACCCTGGAGTCCCTCTGAGGACATTAAACTCGTTACTTTCATTCAGAAACACGGCCATCCTAACTGGCGTTCCCTCCCTAAACAAGCTGGTATCTATCATCTTCCCTTCCCTTCAAGTATTTCACTATAATCTCTTCTAGTATAAAAATGTTGTTGGGCTAAATATAGATTAACTTTGGATGTGTAATTAGGTTTGCTAAGATGTGGAAAAAGTTGTCGTCTGAGATGGATAAATTACCTAAGACCTGACCTCAAGAGGGGAAATTTCACTCCACAAGAAGAACAGTCCATCATTCGTCTTCATGCCACCTTCGGAAACAAGTAATTTGCCTTAACTTTGCATACTTGCATTTAATCTATATATAAGTGTTACTCGTGATTTTAAGCAAACATGTGTAGTAAGTAGTAACTATCCATGCCAACAATAATGTAACATGGACATACGTATAAATATATTTAGGATTAACAGTTGCTGTTTTGCTTACCTAGAATGGTATTACGTGTGTTATGCAGGTGGTCTAAAATTGCATCTCATCTGCCGGGACGAACAGACAATGAGATCAAGAACGTATGGAACACATATTTAAAGAAAAGATCACTACAACGACTCAGTATGGTGAATATTAATACTACTGATCATGATACTCCTAATTCCTCGTCGTGCAACATCTCAAATAGTGATCAAAATATCCACAATGAGGAACCCGCAAATCAAGAAATATCTTCATCTCATGATCAGAAATTAACTGCCGTAGTAGAATATCCAAAAGTGATTGAAGCTGCTGCTATAGGTCCAATATCGGTTGACGACATGGTTGATGACATAATACAAAAGCCCTTAGCCCCATCTACTTCAACATTAACCAGCATTATTAATTCAACTCAAGAGTACAAGGATTGTAGTAATTGTTACGATATTAATCCTACATGTTATAATGACAAAATTATCAACAACGATGATATTAAATTCCCTGATAATTTAGTATCTTATTCCGAGGATGAGCTTTGGAACATGGTCGAGTCTCCTCGGCCAATTAATCTATGGAAATCAGGCCACGAGATGATGGAAGGCGTTGAGTACTGGGTGAGATTGCTAGAAGATGAACTTGGATTAGATCATGAGAAAGATTCAATAGCAAATATTACAACAGCAGGACCTTGTCAACAGATTGATGACCAAAATCATTATCAAACAATGTCCAAGATGGACCAGGAGGAGCCTGAAATATGGTGCAAAATAAGTGATTAAATATCACCATCGTGACCTACTTTCCCTCACAGTTTTGATTTGTATTAGTTATTAGTCTTAATTAGCTGGAAATTAAAATAAATAATTTAGTATGGTCATGTAGTTGGACTTGGCAACCTAGCTTGATTTGATAGATAGAAACATACCATGCATGCACGTAATTTATAGTCAAGGGTACGACTAGTACGACTTCATCAAATTTATAATAGTGGATTTAGGTAATTTGCGACTTTTTAGCTAAACCTACAATGATTTGAAAAGTTTTTTTTTTTTTTTTTTTTTTATTTATTATTATTTTTTTTAATAATAATCACTAATTGTTTTTTTAAACATATTTGACAAAGACTTGGTGTCAGATCCGAAAGGCGCATTCACTAACCCTTACGTACTTCAGCGGTAAACCATCTAATATCTCACATTTACGTCCGACACCATCTCACTATTTGTCTATACCTCACTAAACAATATACCCACACACAAAACTTTTACTTTCACCCGCTGAAATGTTTTCCGTTTTAAACCATAATTAGTTACTTACGCGTGAGAGGAAAACTGTGTGTAATAAGTGAGATGCGTGATTAATTATTCGCCCTACTATGTCATGTCTTATACTTCTAGTTTGTTTTACTTAAACAAATTTCCTTTTGTACTTGGATTAAATTAAAGCTTGTAATCACATTCACCATCAATTTAACTTATAAGTATTTTTTACAAAAAGTAGTTGTTGAAATTGGAGATAAAGCTCTTAAACATAGAGCGCGAGATCTAAAAATAGAACATTATTTCATAAGCTGAACGAATACTATGTATCGTCTATATAAAAAGCTCATATATGTTATGTCTACCAAACAAACGTTATACTATGTATTTTAATAAATGTAAGTTTGTAATCTTTTGGGTCAAACACGCTTCATAACTTTATTGTAAATTGAACTAATGGTGGATGCATGTTTTTCTCTAATGAAAGATAAGCATGAACTTATGACACAATACCTAATAAAAAGGTACTAACAAAAATAAAATAAAAAATAAAACATATCAGTATTTATCAGAGATGGCAACTTTTGACATGATATAAACATGACCTCTGACTCAGACAAAAATAAACATGTTAAGGTTTAGGATAAACATGTTTTGGATGTAAATGAGCGGACACATTAAACTGTTTAATAAATGTGTTAGGTTTGGGTTGAGATTCTGAACCCGGTTTAACCCATCAACCCATTGAAAAATACACTTCAAACATCAGATATTATAAGATGTATTCGGTTTCATTAATTAAGAATCTTAAATATTATACTTTTTTAATTATTCATTACGCTCTATGTTTATACTAAAAAAATTATTGTGCTGCATAAAATGTTCTGATACTCACCTTATAATGTTTAGTGTGTACCTTTCTAGATATTAGCAGGAGGATAATGGATAGAAGCTTGACTAACTCTATATCTAGATATAACTGTCTTATCCAACAGGCGTAGGTGGCTGATCAGTTGTGGTGCAGGTACGCAAATTACGAGAAATTGTAGAGGTAAAGTAAAGCTTTTGATTGAGAAGTTTTAGCAGGTTTTGTTTCGTGTACTAAAGGTTTAGTTGTGCGGGTTACTAAAAATATATGGTTGTTTTGTGACGAATGTTGAAAGAGATTTTATGGATAACTTGTAAGATTGGTTGATAGTATTAAATCTGAGACATGAAAAAAAGGAAGTGACAAATAAAGTTAGAGGGTGTTTCTTTTGAGGGTATGGGTATGAGGGAATGACTTTCATTCATGTTGTAATTATTTTTTTAGCAAGTTTGGTAACTGAAATGGTGTAAAACCCTCAAAACTAGGTATTTTCTAAACCCACCAGAGGTGGCAAGTCTACAAACGCATTATGATTATCATAAACATCGTTATTCCTATCTACAAACCAACACACCCTCTTAGACTTTTTGGTGTTTTTGAGAACAAGAAACACACGTGACTTTGTGGTTTGGGGATGAAAAATATGACACACACATAAATAGTAGAGTAAATTGCAAAAATCTTCCATGTGGCTTAATCAAATTGCACGTTCAATTTCTATTCTTTCAAAAGTGCATTCATCGTCCCTGTGAGGAACTTACAAGTGCATATTTAGTCCTTGGCTAAAATTAAATTACTAAACTACCCTCTTCGTCTTCCCTTTACTTTAGTCAATTCAGTCATTTAGTTTTCGCCAGTGACCAAGAGTGCAATTGTAAGTTTCTCACAGGGACAACGAGTGCACTTTGAAAAGGATGAGGGTTGAACGTGCAATTTGGCCAAACCACAAAGATGATATTTCCAATTTACTCTAAATAGTAATATAAAGAAGAAGTCATGAATAGAAAGACCAAAATATCCTCTGTGGGTATGGGGTGTAAATGAGAAAAGACAACTCACGAGATCGACTAAATTACTCGATTTGAATGAGTCGAGCTCAAGCTTGGTTGTAGAGATTTAGTGAGAGTTATTGAGGTCCTATGGATTGTATTTTTGATAAAGGGTGGAACTCAACGCAAAGCATAAGGACTAATGGTGTAATTAGCTAAAATTAAAAAAGAAAAGAGTAAATTACATAAATGGTCACTGTGGTTTGTCCATTTTTTTACATTTAGTCACTGAACTTTTTGATAAGGTTCGGTCATTAAGGTTTCAAATCGTTACAGATCCAGTCATTAAGGTTTCAATTTCATTACATAAATGGTCACAGTGGTTTGAAACTTCAGTGACTATTTATATAACGAAATAACTGAATCTAATGTACGATTTGCTTCATGATCATATATGTCAAAAAAAAAGTTCAGTGACTAAATGTGAAAAAATAGACAAACCATAATGATCATGTAATTTACTCAAAAGAAAAACAATCCCAAACACCCCTCTAAGGCTCTAATTGTGTGAAATTAAAAAGGTAAAACAATCCCAAACATCCCTCTAATTGTGTGAAATTAAAAAGGTAAAAGAAGAAGAAAATGATTTTATAAATTGAAAGAGGGTTCTGGGTTTTGGGTGTTATCGATCTTTCAATTTGAATTTTATGAATTTGATGGAAGAAAGTAATAGTGGGTTGTTGTTGTTCTCGGAATTAAAGGGCTACTGCTTACAGCTCCTTCACTTACTCCAAAACCCCAACAACAACCTTAACAATCATAATCATAGTATTATCTTAAATAATCTTGATGCTTTCATTCGCCAATCATCTCCTCACCATCTTCAACCTTTCTTCGAGTAAGTGTGTTTGTGTTTGTTTTTTTTAATATTACTTTACATTCCTAATTTATCAGATTTGTTATTTTTCAGCTATACATTGTTTCCATTGGTCCTTTTGTTGGAAGCCGCGGTCGAATGCAGGAATAACAACCCCCCTCCTCCTAAAATACGCGACGCTGTCGCAGAAGGCGCACTTCGTTGTTTAGAACACCTTCTGATCAAGTGTCATGTACCGTCCCTCGACCAGGTACTTTTATTATTATTATTATTGAAGTGAAAAATGTGCCTCTTTTAACTAGAAGGGTACCCGCGCAATGCGGCGGCGGGTACCCGGTGATTATTGTTATGGCGAGCAGTCTGGTGGTTGCGGTGTAATTGTGGTTAAGGAGATGCCCGGTGGTGTTAGTGTAACATCTAGCGGATGGAGATGCCCGGTGGGGTTGTTTCACTATGGTGGTGGTGTAGTTGTTTGTGTTTTCTGTGGGTATTTAAATAAAACGGGCTGTTACAAAATAGGCTGCACATAAAGACCCTTAAATTTTCAGTTGTAACATATGTGTATGTATTGAACACTATGTAGACCTTTTTATTAAAGGGCTTTTAAAAGTCTTAAAGTCGTATTGACCATTTTGTATTAAAGGGCTTTTATTACAGGGCTTTTATTACAAAACGTATTGACGATCACAATTAAAAAGTATTGACCAATATTGTCAACAACATTTACTAAATGGCTTGTTATTTCTTAATAAAGAAATGTTTTTTGTCTTAAAAATTTTAAGACTACTTTATATAGAAAGTCCCAAACCTTTTATAAAGTAGTAAGTATGGATTAATGGGTTGAAAATATTCTATGCAGATGGTTGTACTATTGAAAAAGCTCACTAACGCAGCATTGCTATCTCCGTCCCAAGCGTCTGAGGAGTTTCGTGAAGGTGTTATCAGGTGTTTTAAGGCCCTGCTTAACGCTTTACCTTTCTGCTCCAACCCGTCTTGTGAATGCAAGCAACTTAAATCTATACCTAGGCTTATAGACAATAGATTTTCACACTCATTCCCGGTACACGAGCTGACCTTTGGGGAGTGTTTACTTGCATTCCTTCGATCTCAGTCTGCTGCTGTTACTGTCGGACACTGGCTGTCGCTTCTGCTAAAAGTATGTCTTCGTTTAAAGTAATCATTTTTTAGTTGCTCTGTGCCGATATTATATGGATTGTTTTTTGCTTAGGCTGCTGATGTTGAGGCGGCACGGGGACATATAGGCAGTTCTAAGATTCGTGTAGAGGCGTTCATGACCCTTCGTGTGCTTGTTGCAAAGGTAACTTAAAAGTAGGCAGAAGAGTGTATAGATGTTAAAATAGGTGTATTTACCTTGTAGTATATGTTGTTGCAGGTTGGCACGGCAGATCAACTAGCGTTCTTTTTACCTGGTGTGGTTAGTCAGATTGGAAAAGTTTTGCACGTGTCGAAAACAATGATTAGTGGGGCTGCTGGAAGTATGGAAGCTATGGACCAAGCACTTAGAGCTTTGACCGAGTTTCTCATGATAGTTCTTCAGGATGAGGCTAATATATCCAGTCTTGACGACAGCGATATTGACTTGAATATGGATAAGTCCCCGCTCTCATTTCTAGAGGAGCTACGCCACTTGAAAAAGCAAGATCATGGTCAACTCGTAGAGAAAAAGTCAATCCAAGAGTCTTCGCAATCTGATGCTAAAAAGTCTTTGCATGTGGAACGTACAAAAGATTGGATTACGACAGCTTCTTCTCATGTAAACAAACTTCTGTCGGCAATTTTTCCACATGTAAGTCCGCGTGATTCAATCATTTGGCAATTACCATGTCCGTTTTTCTGCTTAATGCGTTTATTTTATTTTATTTTAGCTTTGTGTTCATCCAGCCAAGAGGGTGAGACAGGGGACCATGGCTGCTATACAAGGACTCTTGACCACTTGCAGTCGCACACTGAAGGAAAGCAGACTAATGCTTCTGGTAAGGTTAAATTATCCTTAATTGCGTTATTTAGATTAGTAGTTCACAAAAAGATTTGTAACTTTGTAATTGATCTGTCTTGTCAGGAATGTTTATGTGCTTTAGTTTGTGATGATGATGAAGAGGTGTTGGAAGCCGCTCAGATGTTTCTTGAAAGTTTATTCTCATCAAGTGGGAGGCATCACCTACAACGTGATTTTGCTGATATATTTAACCGGTACTTGTTCTGCTTTCTATATCGGGGTATTTGGATGTTATGATCAAGTTGTAGGACGTTACCTGTTAAACTATATGTGAAATGAGTCCTCATATGAAGGAGGCCCCTATTTAGACACCACACGGGCTTTTGTATCCATGGACACTTTAGCTTGAAACTTCCAGTGACTACAAAAAGTGAATAAAACCTGTTATTACACAAAAGAAACTACTTGTTAGGAGTAATACTCATGGACATAAGCTACTAAGCTAGTTTCATCTTTTAGGAAGTAAGTCGCTTAAAAAAAAATACATAGATAAATAAGGCAACAATGACACATGACTACAGGAGATTATCTTAAACAATGGATAATCATCTTTTTGCAGCTACTCGTGAACATAATTTCCAAAAGTGATTATCCGACCCCTAACTAATATATGATCATTAGAATTGAAGTCACCCTACCAAACACTAGAAACTGATTATATGCTACTTGAAAACACAATACTCAGGTATTCAGGCTCACAAGACAATCCTATACATGCCCTGAAGCTCTATCTGTTAGCTGGTTGATATATACTCTCAAGAAGTGTATATATAAATTTGTATCTTAGAATTTTGACTGACGTGACAGGCTCTTTGAAAAGCTCCCGGAAGTGGTAGTTGGAGGGGAACAGTCACTTGCACATTCTCAAAAGTTACTTGTGTTAATTTACTACTCGGGTCCCCAACTTGTTAAAGATCGTCTCCTTCATTCTCCTGTATGTTTACCTCTACGTCTCTCCATTTCTTATTGTCTCACCTTTGACTTGACTAACGAGTTTTACCTGATATAGGTGACAGCTGCCCGATTCTTTGACACGCTTACCCTTTGTTTGAGCCAAAATTTGGTATTTTCTGGTTCGTTGGACAAGCTGCTTTTAGAGCGACCATCCTCAGTCGGATACTTGCGTTCTATAACTGAGATGAAAGCTACAACTATTTTTGAAAATGGAAAGACGGCTAGTGTTGAGTCTAATGCGTATGAAGATCCAAATTCTTATAAGATTCAAAATGAATACGATCTTCCACGTATGCCACCTTGGTTTTCTTCTTCTGGCAATCAAAAACTTTACCAGTCACTGGCAGGGATCCTCAGACTTGTTAGCTTATCTCTCGTTGCAGGTTATCCTACCACTTTGAATTCAGATTTCTTTGCTTGTATATTTCTATTATGTGCTTAAAAAAGTATGAACCATAGCAGATTCTCGAAGTGAGGGGAATTTATCTATTATCAAAGATATTCCACTTAGCTACTTGCGTAAATTAATTGGTGATGTCCGAAACAAGGAGTACATGAATGAGAGCTGGCAGTCTTGGTATAAGAGGACTAATTCAGGGAAGCTTGTAAGACAAGCTAGTACTGCTGCATGCATCTTGAACGAGATGGTATTTGGTTTGTCAGATGAAGCTGTTGATAACATGAAAAGTATGTTTCGTAATAACGTATCTGGTTGGGATGTTTCCTCAAAGAGGGATCTACGGAGTCAGTTAATTGATAGCATCGGTAGTATATTGCATGAGTATTTATCCCCCGAAATCTGGAATCTACCATTAGAACAATCCAATGTTGTAGGTGGAGATATTAATGTCCATTTTTATCATGATAATGCAATGTTGCATCAGGTAAATATATTCAATTTATGTGATCTTCACTGGACTATATCCCATTATATGTACTAATTCTATTGCTTGAAACAGGTACTGATTGATGGGATTGGGATCTTTAATCTTTCCCTTAAGAGTGATTTTGTGTCAAGCGGGTTTCTTCATTCGTCTCTTTATGTGCTATTGGAGAATCTTATTTGCTCAAACTTCCAAATTAAACGTGCATCAGATGCTGTCTTACACGTCATTGCAGCTACATCCAATTATCCAACGGTGATTAGCAGTCTCGGTTTTAATAAATTTTGCGTTAGCATTTATGACTATTTCTCACAAACCACTAACACATTTTACAGGTTGGCCACTTAGTTTTGGCAAATTCAGACTATGTAATTGATTCGGTATGTCGGCAGCTGCGTCATTTGGATCTTAATCCTCATGTTCCAAGTGTTCTTGCAGCTATTCTGTCCTACATTGGCTTGGCCCACAAGATATTACCATTGATGGAAGAGCCTGTATGTTTTACCACTCTGTGTGTTGTGTTTCAGTTTTAAATAAGTATAACATCTAAACTTAACATGAGAAATTTGCACAGATGCGCTCTATCTCACAGGAACTTGAGATTATTGGCCGGCATCAACACCCTGAGCTGACCATTTCCTTTTTAAAGGTAAATGTTTAGGAGTATTTGGTTTTGTGTAATGTATAAGGTTTATTAGTTTAAACAACTCATCCCGTCACAATTATCATCTTCTTAAATCACCCAATCATTTAAAGTTGCATTTTAACTTCCACCTAAAGTTTGGTCGTCAAATGACCTTGTTATCTGTATTTTAGGTTGAAGTTATTCTCGATTATGTTGTGACTTACTTTTTTCTTAGGCAGTGGCAGAAATTGCAAAGGCTTCAAAACTTGAGGCTTGTTCACTCCCCTCTCAAGCAGAGGCATACCATAAGCACGTGAAGTCTGAATTGTCTAACTTGGAAAGGAAAACAATGAATAGAGTTGACGATGGTGATCACTCGAGTCTTGAAGAAGATGCTGATAAGTATAAGGAGCAATTGGAGGCTGTCTTTTTTAAACTGAAGGAATCCAAGAGCTACCGACGAACGGTTGGATCTATATCTATTTCTTGTATCACGGCAGCTACTCCTCTACTTAGTTCCTTGAAGCAAACAGCATGCTTGGTAGCCTTGGATATAGTTGAGGTAGTAATACTATTTGTTTTTCAGGCATTTGTTATGACTGTGTTGTGTATATATAGAGATTTATCTTCTTGATAAATGTATATGTTTTCAGGATGGAATCGTAGCACTTGCGGAAGTGGAAGAATCCTATAAACAGGAGACAAGAACCAGGGAGGTCCTAATAGAAGCTTTACAATCATATTCGCTTCACGATCTTGCAGATACTCTTGATGCTGAAAATGATGGAACTGACGAAAACCGGTTACTCCCGGCCATGAATAAAATTTGGCCCTTCTTGATTGCCTGTATCCGGAATGGGAAACCACTGGTAAGAACACGTTTTAATATATCTCGTTATTGGAATTTAGAGGTAGCTATATGGGCAGGTTGGGTGGCTTGGGTAACGGGTCAAATTGGGTGGCTTGGGTAATGGGTCAAATTGGGGGTTTTGTTCAAAACCGGGTCATATCATGGTACGGGTGGAAGCAGGTTGATCCAAAGCACCTTTTTATTCAAATTTATTGTTTTTTACAGATAAATAATGTGTCAAGTATGATTACAAACTGATATTATTTCAACGATAGTCTGATCTATTGGATTAATATGATATATGTTGGTTTTATTCATATAACTACACCATGGCTCATTTTGACCCGTTTGACCCATTTTCTTTTTCAAACTTCATTCTTTACGCGTTAGAGATAAATTGTAGCCCGAATTGACCCATTTATTACAGACGACTAGGCGATGTGCTGCTGTGATTAGTAGATCAGTGCAAATATGCGGAGGTGATTTTTTCTCTCGTCGTTTCCACACGGACGGGGTCACTTGTGGAAGCATCCCCGTTTCAGAAAAGGCCCATGAATTTTAAAGAAAGAAGAGTCTTACAGCTTCCATACAGAAGCGGTTTAATGCCTTCAGAGGATGAGCCAACGGCTGAGATTTCAGATTTGAAGGTCCAGGTGGCAGTGCTGGAGATGATAGCTGAGATATCAGGGAACAAAAAGAGTGCTTCGGCTTTTGAAAGTGTTGTTAAGAAGGTGAGCGGGATTGTTGTGGGGATAGCGTGCAGTGGTGTCGGTGGACTCAGAGATGCATCTGTGAATGCCCTTAGAGGACTTGCATCCATTGATCCCGATCTTATTTGGCTTCTTCTTGCTGATGTATACTACTCCAAAAATAAGGATACCATTTCATCACCCCCACCGGTTCTGGATTTACCACCAATTTTACAACTTGTGCCGCCACCTTCATCTCCCAAGTCATACCTTTATGTTCAATATGGTGGGCAGAGCTATGGTTTTGACATTGATTTTTCTGCTGTAGAATATGCTTTTAAGAAATTGTACAACATCTTTTGACGTGCATCAAGATCCATTGCTTGCATTTAGCAGTCTTTCAGTAGCCCCTCTCTGTCCATAGCTCACAGAAACATTTTTTGTCCTGTAAAACTTAACATGTATAGTATACTTATTCTCTATTCATTTATGGTTATCTAGTTTGGATTAGACTTTTTTCATGCTTGGGGTGAAGGGTGATATGCTCATTAGTTTAGCTACACATATCAGCAAAGCTGTAATTCGATCTCAAACTGTATGGTATTGTTTGGACTCTTGCATGATGACCAAGCCAAAATTAAAGCTTGACCATTCAAGACAATCTACAACATATGCTACTGCAAATGAGGACTTCCAAGCAACACATATGTCACTTCATACATTTAATACTCATTTTGCAAGTCATATCAACCAAGTTAACGCCATGGGACGATTGCCCAAACCAAGCCCACGTCTCTCGTTACTTGCAAGTTGCAACTTGCTCGGTGACCACCATTCCTTCATTCGATTGCAACATCCAGGCCAGTTAAAAGTATATATATTCTCTTTCCACAATTTTCGCACCTCCCTAATAGTTGTCTAACAATCATTTCTTAAGAATTTACTCCGTTATAGTGGGGAAGCAAGAAGATGGAATTAAAATTTGATGACGAATCGAGGAGAAAAAGGCACAAAAAATTCAAGTCATTTGGAGGATATTTATGGAGAATTACTCAAGTATACATAAAATTTTGATTAGAAGTTTATTATGGAAGGCTCGTGAAAAAATCAAGTGAAGAAACAAAGCCGAAAGTGGAAATCAAATTTACGTGATGTCTCTAAAAGGTGTTGTAGTATTTTGGCCATAACTTCTTCATACAAACAGCTTTTTAGATGATTCAAGCGGCCATAGAAAGAGTAACGCGATATCTACAACTTTTATGTTTTGATCTAAGCCTGAGAATCAACAGAAAATTGGGCGGAAAGTTGGAGTTGCTTGGGTGAAAATTGGTAAATTGGTTTGGGATTTGGTATGATGTACCAAATGGAGGAAGCTGGCTATGATTTGAGGCAGGGCCGGCCCAGAGGGGGTGCAAGGGGTGCCATTGAGCCGGGCCCCTTCCCCCTAAGGGCCCATATTCAGAGGCGGCAAGCAGAGTAGGGGTGATGAGGGGAGCTGGCGGTTTGCCGCCACCCCTTTAACCAGCTTTAGCGGCGCAAAGGTTGTGTTTATGGATGAGAACACATCTTTTATAAGGTAATAAGCTTACTATGAATGGCTTCAAAAAACAGGTACCATTGTTGTTGATGGGGAAGACGACTGGATGTAATTATGTGTTTATATGTGGTCCCAGGAAAAGCTGCCCTTTGTGACTATTTATATGTGAAGTTTTAATGAGTCCCTTTTAATATTTATTACTTGACGAAATCAACCCCTATCTTAAATATGTTGTTCACAATATTTGGGTAGAGATAAAACATTACATATATGATATATGTAACTAAAAAGAAAGCTCTAAAAAACTATATACATTTTTTTGAAGATAATGATCTTAAGTCACGTTGTCAACTTTATTTTTAAGGTTGAAAACATTTATCGTCATAATATTATGTTATTGCATTTTACTATTGATTTTCTAGGGGCCCATTTTTTATTCTCGAGCCGGGCCCCAAATATTTTTTACATTTTCAAAGACGGCACTGATTTGAGGAAATAGAACTTGTGGATGATAGTGTGTTTGGATTAGACGAAGATGAAGAATTGGGTATTTGATTTTACAAAATGTTTGAGCATTATACTGATCCATTCTTGGTTATTCATTTTTGTGAGTTTGGAACTAAAAATAAAGAGATAGTGTAGAGATTTGAAGGTGGAAGTGAGTGTTAAAAATCATAATTATTGGGTATTTATTAAACTTTGAGTAAATTGCAAAAATCGTCCTTAAAGTTTGGCTAAATTGTAAGTTTCGTCCCAAACGTTTAGAAAGTGCAAGGATCATCCATGTGAGAAACTTTTGGGGCAAAAATCGTCTCTGGCCTACAACAAATGATTAATGGTGCGTTTGGTTTGTTGCTATGAATCACAATGGTTATGGGTGTGGATATAGAGTGGAATGATTATGGAGGGTATGAAGAAACCACCCACACACATAATATATGAGGAAACCTTCACATTTGGGTATCCTCATTCCATTGTGGTGGACCCTATAATCAATTAAACAACATTAATGGCTTTCAAAGTCTTAGATCCACACCCATACACCCCAACCAAACGGGCCCTAAAATGCCTTTGTCTTTTTCTTTTTCTATATTATTTTCAATTTTCTTACATAAATGATCCCTGTGTTGTACAAAGTTTTACAACGTTGGTCTTTTTAACCATTGCCACCCCACCACCACCACCCCCCACCACCACCATCTCCACCCCACCACCGTCACCCACTACCACCACCCTCATCCACCACCACTCATAGCCACCACCGTCACCCACTTACCACCCCCCATCCATACCACTCACAACCACCAGGCCACAGCCACCACTGTCCACCCACCGCCGTGACCACCACCACCATCGCCACCACCACCCCCAGTACCACCCCCATTCCACCACCACTCCACCCACCACTGCCGCCCACCGCCACTGACCACACCACCATCGCCACCCCACCGCCACCGCCACCCACTACCACAACCCCCATCCACCACCACTCACAGCCACCACTACCACCCACCGCCACTGACACAACAATCCATCGCCACCCGTACCACCGCCACCATTCCTTACCACCTATCCACCACCGGCTCCAGCTACCGCGCACGCCCCTACCACCACCATACCACCACTACAACCCCATCCACCCAAATCACAGCCACCCCGCCACTGGCCACACCACGCGCCACCCACCACCGCCCCCATTACCACAACCCCAGTACACCACCACTCACAGCCGACCTGCCGCCACCAACCAATGGTAAGTGGCAGTGGTGAGCTGTCGGTGGAATGGTGGATGAGGATTGTTGGTAGTAATGGCGGTGGCAGTGGTAATGAAGTGCGATAGTGGTGGGTGGTGGCGCGGGTGGTGAATATGATGGTGGTAGATGTGGTTATGGTAGTATGACGGTGGTGATGAGTGGTGGTGCATGAGGATGGGGTGGTGGTGTGGTGTGGGGGGTGGGATGGTGGTGGTGGCGATGTGGGTGGTAGTGGGCTATCGCTGTGAGTGGCGTGGATGGGTTGTGGGCGGGTGATGTAGTGATGGTGATGATGTGGTGGTGGTCAGTGGCGGTGGGTGGCAATGGTGGCTGTGGCGGGGTGTGGCAGGTGTAGTTCAATGGTGTGGGGATGGGGTGGTGGTAGTGGGTGACGGTGGTGGGGTGGAGATGGTGGTGGTGGCGGGTGGCGGTGGTGGGGTGGCGATGGTTAAAAAAAAACGACGAGACTAATATTGTAAAACTTTGTACAACACAAGGATCATTTATGTAAGAAAACTGAAAGTAGTATAGAAAAAGAAAAAGACAATGGCATTTTAGTCATTTGTTATTGGCCAGGGACGATTTTTGCCCCAAAAGTTTCTCACATAGACGATCCTTGCACTTTTCAAACGTTTGGGACGAAACTTGCAATTTGGCCAAACTTTAAAGCCGATTTTTGCAATTTACTCTAAAATTTTTAAAAGCTTAAAAAGTTGAAAAAAAGGATTATATTTTCAAAAATACGGCTAGTTTTTTTGATTTTTTTACCGTTACTTTCCGTCCGAAAATAGTGCTACAACTTGGTTGGTGGGAGTGGCGCCGGGACATGTAACGCGATCACTGATATCGTGGTTCGTAACACACCCTCACCCGGTGTCGCAAGAGTTAAACGAAACACGCGTGTGTCGGATACGTCTCCTATAAATAAACTATATCGATCTTAGAGTCTACTTTTTCTGCTCAAATAATTATGGTAACAATATCGACGTCTTCTATAAATAAATTATTACCCCATTCATCATTCTAATATATATATAAACCCTTGAACCCTTATTCACATAAACAAGAAATCCATCGATCGGTGTTCCAAATTGGTTGAGGTATGAATTATATCTTTAAACTTTGATTTTTTTACCATTGTACGCTTTGTTATTATTGTTCGATCATAAGTTACTTATGTTTGCTTTGGCTAAAGTTATCATTAGTACCATGATGTTCAGTTATATCTTGATGCTTGTTAAGCGTTTATGGGGTTATATATTTTTTCTAAATAAACACTTACTTTCATAGAGCACTAAAGTTTTTGAGTGTTTCGGTTACTTTGATTCTAAAGACACACGTTTTCATGCAGTAGGTTTTTCGAGTGTTTGGATAATTCGACTGCCTATTAGCTTATTATATTATAAGGTTAGATTAAGCAGTGACCATTAAGGTGTTGGAGTGTTTGGATAATTTTTTTGACTTGCTAGCTTATTGATGCTACAAATACTTTTTTTGCATATCGTGTTCAGCTTTTGGTCACAACCTTGTAACATAATAATAGAAGTCGTAGTTTAATAAGTAATTAAATTTAATCACTGATATTGAAGAGAGTTTTGA